>PISX010012046.1:0-62313 GCA_004024625.1 Mellivora capensis
GGGAGCCAGGTGGTGGGTATTGTGGAGGGCACGCATTGCATGGAGCACTGGGTGTGGTGTAAAACTATGAACTCTGTTACGCTGAAAAGAAATAAAAATAAATAAATAAATAAATAAAAATGTAATTATGGTTACTGATCCTCATGGACATTTCATAAAACTGAGTTGCCCTGCATAGTAAACATTTTATTAATTCTAAGATACACGGATTTTGTTTACATTTTAATATAGCTGAAGTTAGTATGTTGATGTCATTTTTTTTTTTCTTTCTTTGGGGTACACAAAAATGGTGACTCTTCCATTGGATAGTGTTTACACAACTGCATAAGGAGAACTTTAGTTTGTTTTTTCTCCGGGAGGGCAGATGTTACTTCAGCTGCTGCCTCAGACTAGAAAGCTCGGCTGGTCCGGCTCTTCTCTGAGGCAGAGGCTGCGGCTGTTGCAAAGCTTGGCGCTCCCAGGGGAGCGTCCTGACATGCCTCAGGCACACTCCTTCCAAGTCGCAGGGGAGGTAGCAAACACTGTATTTAGAGGCAGGGACTTTAGAAGCTGCTAGATCTCGATTCCACCCTTGCTTCCACTTCCTTGTGTGGACTGGTTTTAGGATTTATTTCTTAACTAATGAATTAAAGAGAAATATGTTAAGTAACCTGATAAGTGCGGTACCTAACACGTAGTCATAGCTCCATAAATGACGGCCCTCCCTGAGGTGGGAAACCTGAATTCTTCAACATTTAGGTAATTGGTTTGCTCTTTTGAGGACTCTTTTGAGGACTAAGTCTGTGATGGAGCTGACCCTGCCACGCCCCTCTAAACCAGGGAGCTAATGCCTCGAAAGAGTTGACATGATTTGAAAAACTCCCATCCACTAGCATTGGGAGCATTTGTTTGCTTTTTTGGGAGGAAGAGGAGGCAAAAGGTGGTGCAGGAGAAGGGAAGGTGTGAGAGTGTGGTGTGTGAGACTCCTGAGCTCATCTCTTTCTGTCACCCTCAGCTCCCACGCTGTATTCTACCATGTGGCCCTAAGCTATGATGGTATCCTGAAGCAGGATTGGGCTTTGGCTCCCAGATCTAATACTTAATGCCTGTGAGACCTCGCACAAGTTACCTTCCACCTCTGAACGTTAGTTTTTCTACCAAAAATTTGAGGTAATAATGGCTCCGTTTCCAATGTAACATTGTATGGGTTCAATAACCGTGGAGGTGTTCAACACAGCCCAAGCTGGTCCCCTCATGTCCCCTCACAGCCATCACACTTCCTGGCCCTACAGAATGAAACTTAGAAGTCTGCTCAATTGCAAGGACAAGTCTGACTTCCTTATTACTCACATTGATTCCCCCTCCCTTCCCTCCAGACTTCCTGACCGTGGGGTTTCCTTGCATTTCCTATTCTCAGCCATTTTGTCCTTTGTTCATAATGTATAAGTCTCCAGTGGACATCTTCCCCAAGTCCCAGGCTTCTTTTCTCTCATTATTAGATTTTTGATTTGCAAATCTTCTGAAAGCTATTTGCCTGATAAGATCCAATTAATAGGATCCATCTAGGCCCTTCCTCATGGGCCATGAGTTCCTCTGTACCCCTCTCTCCACCCTTTCAAGCATGTGCTCATTCATTATTCAGAAGGCTACCCCCCAGCCCATGCCTCGCTATCAGCATTTGCACGATGTGTCTGCGAGAATGACAGCCAGCATTGCAAAGGATATTGTCTATTTTATTCTCAAATATAGAGAACACACTGGTGATTGCCACACAGGTGGGTGCGGGAGGTGAAATAGGTGAAAGGGATTAAGAGGCACAGAATTCCTGTTATAAAATAAATCACAGAGATGCAGAGTACAGCATATTGACTATAGTCAATAATATTGTACTGACAATGTATGGTGACAGATGGTGACTACACTTATCTTGGTGAGCCCTCAGTAATGTAAGAAGTGTCAAATTACTATGTTGTACATTTGAAACTAATATAAGATGATATGTCAACTGTGTTTCAATAATGACACTGAAAAATAAAAACAAAGAAGATTGTCTATTTCAGATTCTAGATTGGAGAAGAATGAACTGTGTCTTTCAAGTCATTTTTTTGTCCACACACCAGCCAACAGGCTAATACACCAATTTCTTTATGCTGTGTGAATTTAAATCCTAAGGGTCTGTGGGAGGCCATCAACCATGATGAGGCTCTGTTGGCCTGAGAGAGAGGCAGTGAGCACAAGTGTTTGGAGTGTTCATGGCTTAACGTGGGCTTACAACAAAGTATTAAGGTTGTCACTCAGAGTATTCTATGACAATGAACTGGGGAACACATAACATTGAAATAACATTGTTGCATTTATGTAAATATCTCAACAGGCTTCTTGGGGTGGCTCAGCTTTGATGTCCAGAAAGTACCGGAAGCTTCTGCAGGGCATCCACAGGTAAATGTTTTGGGGCCCAGCACCTCTTATTTAGACAAGGGAAACTCTCTAGGTCTTGCATACTTAAGTGACACTGTGACAACCCAGAGATGAAGTGACTGTTCTACTTGAAAACTCCAAGCTCCCCAAAGAACTGAAATCAGCAATCCAGTTGAGCGCTTGAATACGTGTGCTGCTAAGGAAAGTATTTTTTCCTCCAGAAGCTCATTAAGTTCCCTCCTTCCCTTTTCCTTTTTCTTTTGCGTAACAGAGCTGACTCCGTGGCCTGGAACCCCCACAAGATGCTGATGGCTGGAATTCAGTGCTGCGCTCTGCTCGTAAAAGACAAATCTGTGAGTTTTCATCTTCTGGCTTTTGGGCTTCTAAGGGGGTTAAACTGCCGTGTTTGCAGAGGGTTTGTTTTTGCTTACATTTTGATGCTTTCGGACCGATATAGATGAAGGTCTTTGGTAAATGTTGGTGGCATGAAAAGGAAGAATAAATAGACTCAGATGAAAAAAAATCTAGTGTTTCTGCTCAGGTGATTTTGTGGATTAGATCTCGGTATTATATAATCTCATTAGTTACAGCAATATGGTCTCTCTTGCCCTCATTTGGATTATATTTTAAACCTCAGTTTTAAACATTGCCAAGATTTTGTTCCTCTTGATTAAGTCTGGGATTTAAGTTATCTTGAAACTTCTGCTTGCTGAGAAAGTAGAACAGATGTGTGTCATACATTAAATTGAATGCCTAATATGCTTAGCTAGGGCTTAACAGCACATTTATAGAGGAATATGTTAGCTCGGGGCTGACCGCCGAACACGGATTTATTAGCTTCTTTGGGAACATTTCGGGGATCACAGTGGGGCAAGTGGGAAGGAGTTGCTGAGTTTCCTCCTGGCCACAGGTATCAACCCCGTGTTTTTTTTTCTGGGTAAAATAAGGATTCTTGTGGGAAGTGGCCCAGGCTGGGAAGTGCCACTTCATTCTTAGAAATGCCTCCTCAAGATATGTGTGCAGCATGTGGGTGATTTTTCTCAGCCATCTGTTTACATTTTTTTCTTAGGGGACTCCCTTTGCCAATGCTAAAGTCATTTTCTCTTTTTAAGGAATTTTATTTCAAATGAAAGCCATATTTAAAATTAAAACCTAGTCTTGCATGTGCAGATAGTTACAACTCTCTTTAAAAATGAATTGTGACATTTGTAGGTTGGAGCCCTTTGTGTTTTGAGATGTCCAAAGGGAATACTGTAGGGGCCAAGGGCAGGCCACCCAAGATGTACTCCAAAGGCATATTGATTACTTTGAATGGGAATTAGCTAGTGCGAGGACATTCCCCTCCGTCCTCCTGAAAGCTAGAAACAAATGTCCCATATGAAAGATACCCTTCCTGTAGTAAGAAGTAGGAACACATCCTACTACCAGGGACAGGAACTTTAAAGCCAAGAGAGCTGTAGAAACAAAGCTGTTACTTTTTTTTTCTTTTCTTTTTTTAAAATTTATTTGTCAGAGAGAGAGGGAGAGAGAGCGAGCGAGCACAGGCAGACAGAGTGGCAGGCAGAGGCAGAGGGAGAAGCAGGCTCCCTGCCAAGCAAGGAGCCCGATGTGGGACTCGATCCCAGGACGCTGGGATCATGACCTGAGCCGAAGGCAGCCTCTTAACCAACTGAGCCACCCAGGCGTCCCAAGCTGTTACTTTTTTACTAATCACTACCTCAGCCCATATTCTGCTTAGAATTCCTTACTAATTAAAACTCTCAAACATCTGTTTTCTTTACCCTGTCCACTCCTCACAAACTTATCGTCTTGCTGTCTGAAATGTATAAAAACTGCCTTGGGCATTTGTTTGGGTCTCAATCTCATTATTTGGCCTCCATGTGCACATCATAAAACTTTAACTTCCTTTTTCCCCTGTTAATCTGTCTTCATGTAAATTAATTCTTAGTCCAGATAGAAGAACCTAGAACAAAGAAACATTTCTTCTTCCCCTTCAGGATCCATCAGAGACTATGAACATATTCTGCATTTAGAGATAGAGACACTTTGGGAAATAGAAATTGATTCCCTAATATTTTATGAGGTTGGCTATATTCAACATCATTTCACTTTTTTGCACTTAACTCCTTAAGTTATGACTTCATTTTATAATGGAGAGGTAGTTTAGGATTACTATATCATGTGTGAACCAAGGAGCATCCCCAGCGTATCAGTACTTAACGTATTTAGGACATGGCAGAGTTAGGAATAAACCCAGGTTTTCCCTTGCTCTAGATATAAGAACAAAAATATGTCAAGTATCTCTTATGTGCCAGGCATTCGACATCTGCCTTCTCCCCAGTTGGCTGATCTGAATGACATCCTTATCTGTTTGTGTGTTGGAAAATTCAGACCCCAAGTTTTATGACTATTCTTTTAAATAACATTCTAGCTTTTATACATTTTTCTTGTCAAATGATATTGGAGTGATTTCGCCAAGAATTGATTTCCACTTATGTGCTTGAGACAATTCAAAATTTTCTGGATCATCTAACTCTATTATAGGGGCGGTAATTTTATTTTTTAAAAAGTATTCATTCCTGGATCTCAATTAAAAACAATACCCATGTCGACTCACATGGCAGAGTTAAGAAGTTAGGAAAATTGCATGCATTATGCAAAGGACTGAACACTTTAAAAGTTGCCATTTTTCTTTAAATAAAAGATTATTTTTAAATTAATTGGGATGGGGAGCTGAACCATGAGAGGTGAGATATGACAACCAGCTTAAGAAGTTTTGCACTGGCAATTTTCTTTCTCTTTTATACCTATTTTCTGTCTCTGTTCTCTTTCACACTCATTCATTCATCACTCAAGCAACACTAACTGACTTCCTGTGTAGGCCAGGTGCTGTGCTAATTCTGGGCTTATGAAACAGACACATTCCCTGTAGTCAAAGAGCTCATAATCTTACAGAGGACACAAAGAACAAAATGTTCCTACTTAATTATTATTTTGATAAGTGGTGTGAGGAATGTGTCAGACGCTGTGCATCATGTGTTCCATAGCCATTCCAATCTCCTTCCTTCTCCCTCCCTGTACTGGGAGCCACCAAATGAAACAGTTACGGTCAGTACGTTATAGAGGAAATGTAAAGAGGTTCTTGAGAAAGGTGTTACTTGCAGCTAGAGGTGATACACACAAGAGGAGAGCATCCTTTCCCTTACTTCTGCCTTGAATGCGGTTGATTCAGAGCATGATGTCCAGGGCTCTGATAGCCATTTGAGCAACCATAATACGATGCCCCTAAATTAAAAGCTGAATGTGCACAGAATGGCAGAACAGAAAGGGGACAAGTCATGGCCTTGGATAAGGATTTTGAAACGTTACATGAATCCTGGAAGTGATGAGTTGTAAACATTCTATGGAATGAGGTCATTAAATGTCATTATTGCTGAAACCACTTCCATTAGGTAATCTATCTCTTGCAGCCAAATGCACTCCTAGCTGATAGAGAAAAGAGTGTGGTACTCAGAGAAAACAGAGCAGGGATACCTGAAATATTTCAGGTAGAAGAAACAATGTGGATAAAGTTTTTCAGGAAGGAAGGTCCTTTTCATTTTGTTTTATTTTATTTTTAATTGTTTTTAAAGATTTTATTTGCTTGAGAGAGAGAGAGAGAGAGAGAGAACACATAAGGGGGGAAGAGGTAGAGGGACAAGCAGACTTTCTGATGAGCAGGGAGCCCAATGTGGGGTTCAATACCAGGACCCTGAGATCATGACCTGAGTTGAAGGCAGATGCTTAATTGACTCAGACACCCAGGCATCCCCAGGAAGATCCTCTTCATTTTAGAAACTGAAAAAAGTCTGTTGTAGCTGAAGCCCAGAGAATAATGCTAAGACTGACATGAAATGAGTCAGTGGATGGAACAGTGGATAGTGAAGTGGAGTCTTCACCATTTTAATGATTTTAGCCTTGATCTTCAGGACAAAGAAAGAATTTTTAAAACCAGAGAGTTATCTGAAAAGATTTTTATTTAAGACAAAGAAATGGAGGTGGGCAAGAATGGATGCAAGAATAAGAAGAAGCTGGCAGCATCCAAGCAAGAGTTGATGGCAGGGGAGTTGGAAAACTGTGATGAAATTCAAGCTCTGCTTTACCAAGCCACTAGACAGGGCTGCATCACCAGTTATATGTGGGAGATGAGGAAGAAGCAAATGTCATAGTTGACTCCCTGCTTAGTGATATGGCAACTGAGCGAATGTTCGTGTGTAGGCAGATGGAGATTGCTGGAGGAGGAGAAGACTTGAGAGGGATATGTCTGGATTTTAGCATTGGCTAACATGAAATTTGGAATTTCTATGAAGTTTTCAAGTGAAGGGTTCAAGTAGGCAGTTGACAACATAGATCCGGAGCTAGGAAAAGTTATCTGGGCTGGAAAAGGGTATTGGGAGTGGCTGACAAATAGATGTTCTCCAGGGTCCTAGAGGTGGAATGGATTGCCTTGGGAGGACCTTGGGAGTGAGAAGAGAAGAGGGTATAGAACCTAGCCCTGAGGAACTTTAGAGTCTGTGAAAGCTGAGGTCAGAACGGCCAGGGAGATAGGAGGAAGAGCAGGAAAGAGTGTCACTAATGAAATATTCTTCTAGGAAGGAGTATTATGAGGAGTGTGCATGACTGTCACCCTTGTGTTGAAGCTGAAATGTCACTCCTTAAGGAAGAGATCCCAGACTCTCCAGCTGGACTGGCATCTCCCCATTATTCTTTCTCAGACCTCATGCCCTTTCTCTAAGTGCCCATCAGGATTCATCGTTATGATTTCTCATGTATTAACTTCCCTTCCCTCTAGAACGTAAGCTGTATGAGGACAGGGACTATGCCATCGTATTTGCCGCTGTATCCACAGTGCCTAGCAAGGATTCACTGAATGAGCACAAAATTAAAATTCACTGAAAAATATAACATTTAAATGAATGGAAAAGCCTCAGAAATATTTGCCATCATGTCAGCAGAAACTAGGAGTTCCCAGTTTTTCCCCTAACCCAAATTATTCCTTTTGATAGCTCTGAGATTACAATGATGAAAATTACAATTGATGAGTTTGTGTTGCCTCCATCCTAACACAGGGCCTGAGCGTGCCTCCAGCAGTAATTGATGAATAGTGGTTTTAATTTGGACCTACTCCTCCAGTTAATGGAAGGGGATAACTCTAGTTAAAAGAAAGCAAATTAGTTAGTGAATATACTTCTGTTAAGGGAAAAACTAATTCTCTAATTTGTACCCTCAAAGCCCTGACATTCACAATGCTGTTTTCCTGATTGACTAGCTGTGGTGTTTGCATTTTTAATGCCCTGTATTAGTAAAGAAGACTACTTCTAAAACAAACAGAGCTGCTGCTCTCAGAGTTGTACTCTCACTAACCATCTATGCATCATAGGGATAAAAAGAAAATCAGAAGTTTATAAAAAAAAAACCCACTGTGATTATAAATAGGTTGACTTCAGATGTAAATGCTGGTACTACATGGCTGTTTTGGATCAAAGACAATTTTGATGCTTTGATCTAAAAGAAAAGGCAATGTATTCTAAGAATCAGTTGCATGGATGGGGGAAATCTCGGCATTGGTTTTTTGATTTTTAGTGTTTATTGGAAAGACTTTTTATTAAAAAAAAAAAACCAACAGATACATGAGAACGAGAAACTAGCTAATCAGATGACTTTCTGAGTATAGATTTTCCTCTCCATTTCTACCGACCATTATTACCCGATATTAACTCACAGGCACTTCCTGTTTCACTGAATGATTTCACTGAACAATTTTTTTTAATAGACTGTGTTGATCCTACGGATTTTTTTTATTATGTCCATTTTTATATGTTTATTTCAGAAGTAATTTAGATGCATCATAGAAGAATTAGAAAATTCAGATATGGAGAAAAATTAAGAACGAGTGACAGGATACAGATACCTGAAGATGCTCTTTTATATATTTTCTCCTGCGTATATACATTTAAATGTATATATATGCACCTACCTAATCTAAAAAAATTACGACATAGTTTGCTTTTAGCACGCTCTTTTTGTTTAACCAAATGGTATTTGTTTAACCAATATGCATTTTATACATTAAAAAAATAGATTTTATGTATTTATTTGTCAGAGAAAAAGAGACCACAAGCCTGGGGAGCATCAAGCAGAGGGAGAAGCAGGAGCAGGGAGCCTGATGAAGGACTAGATCTCAGGACCCTGGGATCATGATCAGAGCCGAAGGGAGACACTTAGTGGACTGAGCCACCCAGGCATCCCATTCTATACATTTTTTAAAAAGATTATTTATATGACAGAGAGATCACAAGTAAGCAGAGAGGCGGGGGCGGGGAAGCAGGCTCCCCGCCGAGCAGAGAGCCCGATGTGGGGCTCGATCCCAGGACCCTGGGATCATGACCTGAGCCAAAGGCAGAGGCTTTAACCCACTGAGCCACTCAGACGCCCCCCCATTCTATACATTTTTAATAGCTGTGTAGTGGTCTATCATTTTGACATATTATAATTAACTTGAGGATCCTGTTATTGTTGACCCATTAGATTGTTTCAGGATATGTGCTGCCAAGGCAAGCGCTCAAGTATGTCATTTAAATGTTTGGCCATTAGAGATTTGGCTGCCATCTTTGAGACTAAATTTTCATGTATATCCTATATTCTTTCCTTATAGTAAATTCCTAGACCTAGAAGAGCCATGATCAGCTTTCATGATGCCTTTTTATACTTATTTCCTAATTTTCCTTGTAAAATACCTCTTACATCATGCTTGCATGGCTCAGTGTGTTAAGGGCCGACTCTTGATTTCACCTCAGATCATGATCTCAGGGTCGTGAGATGGAGC
The DNA here is from genome assembly GCA_004024625.1 of Mellivora capensis. Classification (NCBI taxonomy): domain Eukaryota; kingdom Metazoa; phylum Chordata; class Mammalia; order Carnivora; family Mustelidae; genus Mellivora; species Mellivora capensis. The sequence continues at coordinate 9,263 of PISX010012046.1, forward strand.
CCCACATCAGGATCCGTGCTCAGTGGGGAGTCTGCTTCGATTCTCTCTTTCCCTCTCCCTCTGCCTCTCCCCCCTGCTCATCTTCTCCCTCTGTCTCTCTTAAGTAAATTAGTAAATCTTAAAATACTGTCGACCTTCTCACTAACTGAGTATGTGTGGGTTCATCTCTGACATCACAGGGGTTTTTAGCTTTGTCAGTTTAGTAGGCAAGACATCTGTACACCCACATTTAGAGACACACATAAACATTTTCCTTCTAATTTTGTCTATTGACATAGCTCCTTCTGAGGAATCTTCTTGAGACAGAGGTATTGACATGCGACCCTGGGCTAGGTTTTAAATGTGAGGCACGGGGTGCCTGGGTGGCTCAGTGGGTTAAGCCGCTGCCTTCAGCTCAGGTCATGATCTCAGGGTCCTGGGATTGAACCCCACATTGGGCTCTCTGCTCAGCAGGGAGCCTGCTTCCTCCTCTCTCTGTCTCTGCCTGCCTCTCTGCCTACTTGTGGAGAGAAAGTAGATTTATCAGAGAAACTGGAACACACGGTGCCTGATTTTGTGAAGATTTCTTTTTTAGCTCTTGTTTTTCTTCATGGAGTTCCTATGGAAGTGCCATTGGGTGGTTTGAAAATACTGAACAATCCGAGCGTCAAAGAAGTTCTTTTCTTTTCATGCCAGAGAACACTCACACTTCCCCTGTACACCCATATTATTGTAAGTTTCCGTGGAATGACAGCCTCCTAGGTAATGCATCAGAAAAAGGGGAAGGTAGGTGTTTAAAACTGATTAGAAAAAAGGAGCACTTCACTTGTAGGAGAGACATCAATCTCCCGTGCTTGATGCCGCCAAAATTTTTCTCTGTGTCTTGGATGTTCTTGCGTGAACAGAGAAAAGTTTTAGACTTTTCAGCAGCGTTGAGATCGCATAAAACTGGCAGAATTCATCAAATTCATGGTTGGTCATTAGCCCTTTCCTTTTTAAATTCTTGTTTGTTTGTTTTCTAATTGTAATAAACCAAAGTTGATTTTCTTTTCAGGAGGCTTTTGGAAATGTGTGCATGTATGTGTATCGATGTGTGCATCACATCAAAAACAAAAAAACCCTCACGTGGTGTTATCAGTCATGACAAACACTGTTTCCATGTCTGCTTTCCTTCCTCGTGGAGTAAAGGGATATAATAATTGATGTTAGAATTGCACATTTTCAAAATCCATTATGTCTTTCTCCACCAAACAGACCAGTAATATTGGGTTTTAGAGTTTTTGTGTTGGTACTGAAATTGTCATTAATTTTAACAAAGGATTTGCACTTTGTTTTAGATCTATGTATCTTTCTTTTTTTTTAAGATTTTATTTATTTATTTGACAGACAGAGATCACAAGTAGACAGAGAGGCAGGCAGAGAGAGAGAGGAGGAAGCAGGCTCCCTGGCGAGCAAAGAGCTCGATGTGGGGCTCGATCCCAAGACCCTAGGATCATGACCTGAGCTGAAGGCAGAGGCTTAACCCTCTGAGCCACCCAGGCGCCCCTAGATCTATGTTTCACATAGCCTAGTATTTAATTCCTCTGTGCACTGTGGCTCCAAGTGATGAGTCACTGCATAATTGTGGTTGTACTATCTGATTTCAATCAGTGATTACCAACATGTCATAAACAGGTGTAAGTCTCAATGTAGAATGTATCCCATGGTTCTTGGAATCATGTATGTAGCAGACTGAGCTCCAGGAGGACAGAAGGGGTCTTATTCACTGCTGTAGTCCCCCTACTTATTACAAAGTCTGACACTCAATGCTCAGTGAAATGTATCCTGAAGTGAACTTACTTTGTGTCTTTTTCCAATACCATCAAATGGTCATGTGTTTTAAATGTGTTGCCTGTAGGATGAAGTAGCATGCCGTTTATTGTCACATCCTGATCTCTTTCGAGTCTTCAAAAGTGTCCTTCCTGCTGGTACATTGGACAGGGTGTAGAAATTGTTTATCTTATCCATATGGTTTGCCATATCCATTACCTCCTCACATCCCATTTCATGTTGGCTTTTAAAAAATGTCTTTACTCTAAACTGTGCCAACATTTGGCCTTTTATCTACATGCCTCAGAGACCAATAATAAATCAGTGACTCATGCTTTCCTTTTTCAGAAACCATATTGTCTTTCCCTTAGGACTTATTTTCGTTTTAGTGTCTAATGATGCTGTTCTTTATTGGCGACTGGACAAGCGGAAGAGATACTTTTCTAAGGTTCCCTGGGTCCTCTCTTGACCCTTTCTAATGGTCAGAATGACATTCACAATCTGCCGGTTTGCTGGTTGTGGCTGTCTGTAATGTTGGATCCAGTATCTTGGCCAACAGCTTCCCAATTTCACCCTTGAGTTCCTTCAAACCTTTGGGTGACTGCCACCTGGTCCTACTGAGTAAGCTACATTAATTTCATCAGTTTGACTTAGATGAGTTGGGGTGTTGCTCACTATGGGATTTAATATCTTCTGCCTGTGTATCTCTGGAGAACCCTAAGAGTGTGGGAATCTCTCTGATATCCTTCCAGGGAAAGAATTCATTCTTCATGGCAGCCCTCCCATTTCAGTAGGGGACCCCAAATTTGCCTCTCTGCCCATCATCACAGAAGACTGTAGATTTGTTAAGAAATGATGAAAAAGGAAAAAAAAAGGAATTCTACTTTTGTGTCCTAGCAGTTAAAAATGCCCGAGAAGGAGGATTCTATTAGCAGATTGATTTTTTTTTTCTTTTTCTGTCCTACCTGAAAACAAAACAAAACAAAAAAACTGATTAGGGTCTCATAATCTGGGAGAATTACTAAGCTAAAATCTAAGAAAATGAGAAACATAGCGTAAGGGCAAAAAAGGAAACCTGGAATGAAGCTAATGGAAAAATTCTTGCCATAATTAGCATGCTATACCTGTCTCAGGTCGATAAAAGTTGGTTTTTGCATTTTTAATGGATTCCAAGCATCTGCCTTTTTCCCCCCCTTTCCCCCTTATTTTACTATGAACTCATTGCAACAGGATTTTTTTTCTATTTCTACTCTCTGGTATGATGACTTCTTGGAATAAATTGTTCTATTTGCTTTCCTTTGTACAATTCTAGTTGCCATGTATGTTGTTTTCCAAAGGATATATCTAAAAACATACCTGACATTTCTTTTTTCTTTTTTTTTAAGATTTTATTTATTTATTTGGCAGACAGAGATCATGAGTAGGCAGAGAGAGGAGGAAGCAGGTTCCCTGCTGAGCAGAGAGCCCGATGTGGGGCTCGATCCCAGGACCCTGAGATCATGACCTGAGCCGAAGGCAGAGGCTTAACCCACTGAGCCACCCAGGTGCCCCCTGACATTTCTAATTAGGCTTTCCAGCTTTGTTGTTTCAAGGACAAAAACTTTCAGGGAGTTAATTTTTTTCCTAGGTTTTTCTTCCATGACAATTCAAAGTGTCAATATAAGTCCGTGTGAAGAGATTTATTCTGATTTTGTAACTCAGTGGTGGTAAATGTAGATTTATTTTATACAGGCTTTTAGTAATTGTATTTAGACCCCAAGTTATAGGAAAATAGTAAATGGCATATAATGAAGACATAAATTGTAGGCTGAATAGGAAAATGGAAACTCTGTAAAAGAGTCACTGTATCTTTAAATTCAAGGTGTGTACAACCATGTGTGCAAGCACTTACGCACGTACATTCACACGGCAAACATATCTGCCCTTAAACCATAACGATACTGATGGGAAATTAGAATTTAGGGAGTTTTGTTAATTGCAAAAATAATTCAATACCTTCTCCGCCAGTTCATTCTGAGGGCTTTTTTGGGAGTTTGGAAGATGTTGGTCTTTTTTTTTTTTTCAATGAATTGTTACGAACTATAAGAAAAATACAAAAATGTGCATAAGATGTAAATAAATGGCTTAGTTCATTGTTGTAAAAAGAATAATCAAGTAGTTCCCATACATATTCCAACAAAGAACATAACCAGAAACCCAGAAAACCCTCACGGCTCCTTCCTATTCTTGACTTTCTTGCTTTTCTTTTTAGTTTTGCTGGGCAGTGTGGATCCTCAAATAATACAGTTTACTTCTCCCTTCTGAAGGAATCGTGCAGTGTATGGTACGGTCGCTGCTGTTGCTCCGATTTACGTCATGTCCATAAGGCTCATCTATATTTTGACACAATACGATGATTCTTCATTTTCTCTGTTTTATACTATTCCATATGATCATAGCACAATTTATTTATGCTTTTTACTGTTGATGGACATTGGGTTATTCCCATTTGGGGGTTTTAAAAAAACTGGCTATGAACCTTTTTTTGCACATATCTTCATTGCTCGCTACATCTCTGAGGTTCCATCTGGTCTAATTTTCCTTCTTGAAGACCATATTTAGGAATTTCTTAGTGGATCAAAAGGTGGCATATTCTGTTAGACTTTGCTTCTTTGAAAATGTCTTTATTTCATTTTTCTGGAGATAGAACTCTGTTGGTAATTTTCTTTTACACTTTAATGTTTTTCTCCCCCCCCCTTTTTTTTACTTTTAGTGTTAGAAAGTTAACTCTTTTTTTTCCCACTTTATATACTTATTTAAGTAATCTTTACATCCCATGTGGGGCTTGAACTCATGACCCGGAGATCAAGAGTCATCCACCCTTCCGACTGAGAAGCCAGGTGTCCCTGTCATTTTTTTTAATGACAAAATTACTTTTTATTTTGGCTTCCCTTAAGATTGTCAAGCTTTCTTTAAGTTTCTGCTATTTATCTGTGATGTTGTAAACATGTATTTTGTTGGATTTATCTTGCTTTGGCTTTATTGGGCTTGTTTTATCTGGGGATTGATAGGTTTCCTAAGTTTTGAAAACTGTCCATTTAATTATCAACCATGCCTCCTCTCTCTCTCTCTGGCACTCCAATTAAATGTATATTAGACTTTCTTACTGGTTCTTGTGTGTGTGTTTTAAAATTTTATTTTAAGTAATCTCTATAGCCAATGTAGGGCTTGAACACACAACCCTGAGATCAAGATTCACAGGCTCCACCGACTGAGCCAGCCTGGAACTCCTGTTTCCTCTGTTTCTTACTGCATTTTGTAGGTTTCCTAATTGGGTCCTTTCATGCTTTGTTATGGATAGTTTTGATGACCTATCTCAAAATTCATGAATGCTGCCTTCAGCTTTGTCTAAACCGTCAAAGCCATCCATTCACCGTTTACTTTTTTATTGTCTTTCTAGTTCTATTGTTTTAACTGAATCTTTTTCATGTATATAGTGCCTCTAGGTTCTTCTTGACATTTGCAAGATCAGCCTTTATGTCCATGAACATTGTAACCATAGATTTCCAGTCTACTTCTGTTAACTCTGATATCTCAATCCCCTTGAGTGCTCTTCCTGTCGATTCCTACATCTGTGGTTTCTGGCTCTCATACTGTCTAGAGAGGCACCTTACAATTTTCGGTGGTTTGCTGAATATTTTGTTTGAGAAATTATCTTTAGGAATAATTTAAAATGAAGAGTGGATTTATCTTCCCTGAGAGAAGATTTTATTTCCATTCTTCTGGGCATCTAGGACAATCAGCAGTCTAGGACGAAGGCTTGACATTTTTCTGGATCTCTAGAGTATCCCCTAGACCACCATTTCAGGGTAGAGACCTTTGAATCCTGAACAAGAGAAAGAATTGCCCTTAGTGACACTGAGCACCTATGAACTCTTCCCTGGAAGTACTTGAAGTGTGAGGTGGTGAGAAGGTGAAATGGAATGGTGACATAACAGGTATCCACACACCATGGGGTCACAGTCTCTGTTCCCTCACTTCTCACCCTTCTGGCTCTTGCCTTAGCCACTTCCCTCAGATGAAAATTTCCCTCGGGTAGAGACATTTCTGACTGACCTTCTAGAGCTCTATTCCTCTCCTTGGACGTCCCAGTAGTTTATTCCTGTCTTGTGCAGGTCTGTGATGCTTTTCATTAGATGCGGTTTTTATGTTCTGTTTCAAGCATATTCTGTTTTCTACAGCAGGAGCATTTCCAACTTATCTCGTCCTTTATTACCAGAGTTGATATATACTAGGCTTTAGCTTTTTATTTTTTTATTTTTAAAAAGATTTTATTTATTTATTTATTGGGGGGGGCTTGCAAGTGAGGGGAAGAGCAGAGGGAGAGGGACAAGCAGACTCTGCACTGAGCGTGGAGCCCCATGCAGGGCTTGATCCCATGACCCTGAGATCGTGACCTGTGCCAAAAAATCAAGTGTTGGGTGCTCCCAGGCTTTAGCTTTTTAATAATCAGCTGCTATTCTGTGCTGTCAGCAGGGATACGCATCTGTTAGCTTATTCATTGTTTCATTCAACCAGCAAATATGTGCAGCCTCTTATGCGTTAGGTGAGTAAGACATGATCCCTGCCCTAGGTGAACTCAAAGGCTAGTAGGGGAAACAGATTCAAGCAAATGATCAAAATATGATATGTAATATATGTAATAGAGTTTTATAATGGAGTAAAAAGCAGGTGTTTGGGGAATGCAGATCAGGTGAGAGAACAGCCCTGCTGAAAAGGCTGGTCTAGAAAAGTTAGTTGCAGCAGAGGTGGCTTAACATAATATTCGTATTTTCTTTCCATTTTTATTTATTTATTTATTTACCTATCTATTTATTTAGTTATACTTTTTAAGATTTTAAAGAGAGAGAGAGAAAGAGAGTACAAGCAGGGGGAGAAGTAGGGCATGAGGGAGAAGCAGACTCCTCACTGAGCAGGGAGTCAGACGTGGGACTTGATCCTGCAACTCCAGGATCATGACCTGTGCTGAAGGCAGACGCTTAACCGACTGTCCCATCGAGGCTCCCTTCTTTCCATTTTTGAAGAAATATATGATCATGATAGCACAGTCAAGTGTAATGAGGAACATAAAAACCACTTGTAACCCACTAGCCAAAGTTAAATCATTTAAAATTTTTAGATAGATGAATATTATATATTACTATATCTCTGCTGATGTAGATTAATCTGTTTTGCTTCTCTAACCAGCATCTTCTTTTCTTTGTCCATTCCTAACCCCTTCTTTGATATAAGAAACAGAGACAGTTAGACTTATAGAGTCTTGAGGATACTTCTTTAATGATGGTTACCGTCATCATGGAAGCTGCTGATTAAGCATCTGAAGTCCAGCTCAGAAGTGTGCATTGATGATGTATAGAACATGTTTTAAGATGATTCTCTCCCATTGCCAGATTTACAATATCTCTTTCCTCTATCCCATTCAAGCACCTCTTGTCATCATAACTGCTTATGTTATCATTGACTTTGTTGGAAAGATAGGGAAGCCAAACTTGCTGGGGTTACCATCTTCTTCATCTAGGTGATATTGGTAAACCTCAATTCAGCCATCTATATTCTTTTTCTACTCTGTTGACAACTTTTCCTGACACATAATGCCTCTTGATACCCAGAGAAAGATTTTCAAGAGAAACCAGACTTTCATAAGAGCAAGTTATGCCATTGGAAGCACCAGGTGAGACCCAATGTTGCACAAAGCCTACATATCAACTAGAGGAAATGGGAAATTGTCTCAGGTGAAAACAAATTCTTTAAAACATAAGGAATTGCAGAATTCTCTCAGTGACTAAACTGGAGGGGAAAAGGTAGAAAATGTCAATTAAGGGTCTGAAAGATAGGACGAATCAAGGATCTAATTTGATTTCATTTTTGGAGGAACCCGTTCTTTGGATCAGACTGTTGTTGATTGGCAAACTATAAAGTAGTTGATAAATTATATAATGATATAATTATCATAGCTTCAAAATATGTTTCATCTAGTGGGACACATCATCATTCACTCTCTAACAAAATGACCTGTTCTTGTCTATTTATTCTTCCGAATGGATGTTGGAAATATTTTTCTTTAACATGAAAACTTTGCCCTGGGATATTTTTTTAAAGATTTTATTTATTTATTTGACAGTGAGAGACACAGTGAGAGAGGGAACACAAGCAGGAGGAATGGGAGAGGGAGAAGCAGGCTTCCTGCCAAGCAGGGAGTCTGATGTGGGGCTCAAACCCAGGACCCAGGGACCATGACTTGAGCCAAAGGCAGACCCTTAACAACTGAGCCACCCAGGTGTCCCATGCCCTGGGACTTTATTTAGAATTATATTAAACCCCTTGGATTAATTTGAGATTTAAATCTTTGCAAAATTTTAGCCAGGAACATGGCATATCTTTCCATTTATTCAGATTTTTTTAATTTCATACAAATATTATTTAAAAAAATTTTAAAGGTTGTATTTATTTATTTGACAGAGAAATTGAGATTGCAAACGGTGGGGCAGAGGCAGAGGGAGAAGCAGGCTCCGTGCTGAGCAGGGAGACTGATGAGGACTTGATCCCAGGACCCTGGGATCATGACCTGAGCTGAAGGCAGAGGCTTAACCAGCTGAGTCACCCAGGCATCCCTCTTCTTTAAATTTTTATTGTGGAAAATTTCAAACATATCCAAGAGTGGAGATGAGTACCTAGGTACTGATGGCATAACGTCAATAAAGATCAATTCATGGCTAATCTAGTTTCATACCTACTCCTTTCTACTTTTTCCTGTATGACTGGAAAAAAAATTAATGTCACAGAATTTTTATTTTTTTTCCATAGAGGGCTCAAATATGCTGTATTATGAAGGTTATTTATATATTTTTATATTGATTATTATTATAGATAGAATCTTTAAAAATCTTCTAACTGCAAATTCTGTTATAAAAAAAAGCTTTAAATTATTTATATATAACTACTTTACCAGACTTCTAATTATTCTGAGAAATTTAAACTTATTTTCTTATATTTTCTAAATATAGAATTAGATCAGTATACAACTGTAATTTTGTTTTCTTTCTAATATGTAGTCTTCATATCAGTTACCAGCAATTGTAATGTACTGATAGGATTTCCAAAAATATATTCAGTAATAACAGTTAATAGAAGGCATTTTTGTCTTCTCTGTGATTTTATTAAAGGTGACTTAAAGTATATATGCTTTATAAATCCTCTTGAGAAATAATATAGAGATGAGTACTGAATTTTGCCATATTCTTTTTTATTATCTAATAAGGTAGTTCTATCATTTTACTCCTTGAACAAAGTTAACTGTGCCTTAAAAGATTTTCTACATTACTGATTTACTTCATTTTATTGCAGTAATTTGCTTTAATGTATGATGGATTTTATATTTCGATTTTTGCTTCTGTCTACGCATGACTCATGTGTGTGTGTGTGTGTGTGTGTGTGTGTGTGTGATCTTGGTTGGATTGTATTCTTGGGTACGTTTTGAACTGTCTTCATTTTAGGATAATTACAATAACACGGAGATCATCAGTTTTTAGAAATGTTCAGAAAAGCCAGTCATAAAAATGGTTAGAAATTTTGAGGGAGATAATTCATTGATCTAGTGTTTATTTTTCCCATTTTTATTTAGAATTTCCCACTCCACTGATCAATTTTGAGAACTTATATTTTCTTAAATATTTAATACATTTTCCTGAGATTTTCAAATATGTGAGCAGAATATATAATACCCTTTTGTCATTTTCATTTAATTTTTACCTTATAGATTTGCCAGAAGTCTTAATTTTTAAAATATTTTTCCTGATTTATCTTCTCTCCATAAGGAATGACTAATTGCATTTATTTTTCAATTCATATATTTATTAAGTTTATTTAATTGTTATTTTCTCCTGCTTCTTTACATTTTTGTTCTGTAGGAATGTTATTTTACATTTGAAGGCTGTTTTGGTTCAGTTCCTTAAGTTTTGTTTTGAGTCTTCTCATTTAAATTATTTTCCAACTAATCCATAATAACAGTGTTGATTTCCTCTTCTAGTCATGAATGGTTTATAAAAGAGATTTTAACTTCCTGAAAGCTTCAGATATGTTATGAAATTCCAATGTTTTATTGTAGTCAGAGAATGATCAAAATGAAACAGAGATCAAGAGTGACAAATTTTTACCTTTTCAACTCAAAAGTTACTCTTAAAAGGATATCTTATCATCCAGAATCCATTTTTAGTTTGTATTTTCTTTCTCAAACAGATAAACAGACCTAAGGGATTGGGGCGGGGAGAAAAGGGTTTAAAGAGGAACCAAGTATTAAATATGAATGTGCAGGCCCAAGAGAACCAAGGAAGAACGGAATTTTCCTGTAAATACAGGATATAAATGTCCTTTCCTCTCTTGGCTCAGGTTTTAGGTAAGGCTCAGAGAGTTGGGAAGCCTCTTCTCTCCCCTACCCCTCATGTCAGTTTGGAAAGTAGAAATTAAATAAGCATGGTAGGAGGTTTATTAAAATGAAAGAGCGCCTGAGAGAGCCCCCAGTAAGTTTCAGAGTGGCTGGCAGGGAGCTAGCTTTTCCAAATTGACTAAAAATAAACAAGAAGACACAAAGGAGTCTGGAAATAAGGGCAAGAAACAAGAAGCATGGCTGTGATCCGACAACCAGAGACCATGGCAGGTCTTAAGACTTAATCAGAGAGATGGAAAGATCATATGGGGATGAGCTAGAGATGGGGCAGGTGGTCAGCACAAGGACAGCAGTGACCACACTGATGAAGCAGATGTTCACTCCCCAACGTCAGTATAGAGTTGTCACATCTGGCAAAGTAAAATAGAGGATACTCAGTCAAGTTCGAATACCAGATAAATAGCAGATAATATTTTAGTATAAGTATATCCCCAATTTTGCACAGGATATACTTTTACTGAAACTGTTGGTTGTTATGAGTTTATGTGAAATTTTTGCAGAATTCAAATTGAGTAGGATATTTTGTATCTTATCTGGTAACTGTCCTCAGTGGCATTTGTGAATATCCCAACAATGTTAAATAAGAGCAAGAGGAAGAAAACTCTCCGAGAGAAAATCTTGATTGTCCAGGTTTTATGTGTGAATGGTCTGAGATATCACTCAGTTAGAATTTTGAGGTTTTCTGAAAGGGACCAGATTAAATATTTTGCATTAGAAATAACTGTGGCTCCAAATCAGAAACATTTTCAGTTAAAGAGAAATAAATTGTCATTTTGCACTTCCAAAGTGAGGCAATTGTTATGCACTGAAATTCATAACAACGTTTTTTGTTTTTAAGTTCACGTGACAGGTAAAATACGGTACTTAACAGTATGATGTCTATATCTGTCCAAGAGACCCGCATGAGCTAAACTAGGATCTCTCAGTGTTAATTCCATATTCCTAGTCTTCTCCATCTCTGGCCCAATCATCTAGGAACCAGAGTGGGAGCGGTGTAATGTGACCATCTCTATGGAGGAGGAGGGAAGTAAGGGGTCCTATGGACCAGGCAGAGAGCCTGAATTGTGTGTACTATAAATGTCTTCCATCTCTTGCTGTGACAACTTGCTAATGGATTACTGAGCTTTAAACTTGGTCCAGAAACTGAAAAGAAACGAGGAAGATGAATTGTTATCTTTCCCATTTCTGGCTCGAGACCAGTTGTCAGAAAAAAGTTCATGGCTTCTTTTTTATAAGGCTACTCTCTTCCTAGTACATTTCATTATGCCCTTGTCATGGAGTAGCACATGTCACTATTATACGTCCTTTGGATCTTATCTTGACATATTATTCTTCTGTTTTATTACTGGTTTTAGACAGCACCATAGTGCAGATTAAACCCTCGGCATTCAGTTACAGAAATACCGATGCATTCATTTAGAGTACTGTCAGAATCTTCGTGCCCTTTCAATATCCAGCTTGCCTGAGATATAAGTGAAATGCAATGAAATACATAGCTTTTTCCAGAGCTAGCGAGAATTGGGAGCTTATATATAACAAGGAAAAGATTGTTTTCTGCCTGTGAGGTAGACACAGCAAGCATTAGAAGGTTTAGTCTCTCTTAGAAGTTTTATTATTTCCCAATTATGAAAGTTGTAGGGCCCCCTTCACTTAAGGGGTTCAGTTGAAACCCAAGAGCAAATTCTCCAGGGAAGTAGAGTTCTTTATCTGTCTCCTTAATTTCACAAGATTGTGATTGGGGAAACGACTCACTCATGATTGGTGGTGAGGTTAATTTCATGGAGTCAAGATTCTTAAGTGTACTCTAGAGCCTGATATTGGTTTTACAGATTAACAGTGAATTAATGTGATCCCAAGGGGTTTCTCTTTCCCTATATGGGATCACCCGCCTCCCTAATGCCTCTGTTACTTCGAGTATTCTTCAGAAAGCTCCTCACTCATATTCAAGGCATTTATCATAATTGTTCAGAATCAAAAATGACATTCACCTGTGCCAGGCTAGGTGAGCTCATAGGGAAGACATATTGTCTCTCGTCATTGTGCCAGTTTTATGGATTTTGAGAAGCAGGAGAGAAGGAACACAGTGGTGGTTCATTTTAGGTCATTGTGGATCTGGGGCACTGTCCCTGCCAGCCCTCAGTGCCTTTCTAGAGGGTACACTGAGTGGTGTGAGGTTTGAGGGATGTGATAGGATATGGGGCAGAAGGAGGGGTACAGCCTTCACCCCATGATGTTCTATAGTATAGTTATTCCCAGAACAGCTAGAAATTGAGAATATGGGGTCTGGGGTAGAGTCAGGCAATTTGTCCCACCCTCAGGAGGGATGTGCTGGAGATGGGGCTAGGGAACAATCTGAGGTTTAGAGGGCTTTGGATATCATGTTAAGAACACATTCATTTTTCTCTTAGGCAAGTGGTTCCCTCTATGTGGAAACCAGGCACTTCTTTGCCACCCCGAGTCCTGTTCTATCTCTCACAGTGTTCTGCTCAGTCATCGACTTTCCCAGGGAGGCTGCTGGCTTCTCCGGCATCTTTAGAGGTCTCTTCTGTATCCAAGCATTTGTTTAGCATGTATTGCAAAGTCCTCTGTGATCTAACTAATCATTATCCTGTCACCTATACTTAAAAAGAGGCTCCTTAACTGTGCTCATACCCAGTAAGGTCTTGCATGAGTGTGATGGATGGATAGATGAGTGGATAAATTTACTAACCCATTTCATCCCCATATCAATCCAATAAGGTAGGGATTATCCCTCTGACCATTGGTCAGATGAGGAAACTGAGTACAGAAAGCATAAATCACATGCCCAGGCTGGTAAGGGTTGGCCCTGGGATTCAGGACCGGTGAGGCTTCACTCCACAATCCGTGATTTTAATCACACAGCTTCTGTGTCCCTAAATCAAAATGACAGGTAATGGATCAACCTAATATCCTACCTGAACCTGTAAATTCTGAAGCCACAATGACATACAGAAATAGAATATTGATTTGGGAAGATAAGATTTGAATGTTCAATCCTCTTAGAACCAATACAAAGTGAAATATTATTGCTAGTGATTTTGCTTATTCTAACTCTTCACATGCCCAGCCAGGCTGGTGAAGCTGACCTGTAAATCTCTTCCTAACTCTAACTCCTAACGTCTGGTGCCCAGATGTGCATGTAGGTTTTTCTCATTTGCTTTTTCACTTCCAGCCCATGATTCTGTAGAGGTCACTCTCCCCAGCATTTGCAGTTAGGGATCTTCTAAATACCCTGGTCTAATGGTTGCCTTGAAGACTTGATATTCATTAAACAAGGGTTTGGTTTAGAAAATACAATTCTCTTACCAGTTGAGCCAGAGAATACTAGAAGTCATCTGATCTCCCTGCTTCGGACCCACCAAAGAGCCCTTCTCTTTACTTTCCGTCCCTCCCTCTTTTCTTGCTCGATGATCAGTTGTGGGTTCTACTTGCTGTTTGCATATGAGTTTCCAGGTTGATATTCATAGCTCTTTCTGCTGCATTATTTCAGCAAAGACCTATCATAAATGTCAAAATACAATCTTAAAATGAAACAGAAAACAAACCCAGACTCAACCAGTTTTATTACAGAGTACTTTTTTTTTCCTTGGGGTTTTGGGGAAACAAAGGAAATTAGAATTTATAAGCTGGTATGTGTCTGGATAGTCAAATACCATTCTCTATGGAAATTGCATAAAACATTTCTCCAAAACAAAAAGAAAAATAAACCATGACAGTGTTATTCTAATTTATTTTAAATTAAATATTCTCTTTTAGAAGCAATATATTTGCAGTTTGTTGAAAAGCAATTAAAAATTTGCCTCAATTGGGGCGCCTGGGTGGCTCGTGGGTTAAGCCTCTGCCTTCGGCTTGGGTCATGATCTCAGGGTCCTGGAATCGAGCCCCACATAGGGCTCTCTGCTCATTGGAGAGCCTGCTTCCCTTACTCTCTTTCTGCCTGCCTCTCTGCCTACTTGTCATCTCTCTCTGTGTCAAATAAATAAATAAAATCTTTAAAAAAACCGCCTTAATGAAAATGAAAGACATTGGGTTGGAGCCTTCATACAAATGTTTAACTCTTCTTACCTCGACACATTCAGAAATGATTGTCTTATTGAGTGTATCTCCTCATTGGGTATGTCTTAAAACAGGACATATTGTTTTAACAATATGTTTTTCACATGGGTGTAAAAATTATGACGCCTACACTAAATCCAGCTTGACACTTATTTTTATAAACACTTGTTTTTATAAATAAAGTTTTATTGGGACACAGCCACACCCCTTCATTTTAGTATCCTATATGGCTGCTTTCATGCTATAACTACAGAGTTGAGTAGCTATGAGAGAGATTGGATGGTTTATAAAACTGAGAATGTTTAGTCTCTGTCCTTTACAGAAATTGTTTGCCCTTCTCTATTTTAGAACATCCAAAGGAGAGGGCTTTGCTTTCCTTAGTGTTGGAGACCACAGTTTGAACTAGGAAATTCTGGGATTATATATGATTTGCCCATGAGGAAATTCACTTATGGACCTTGAAGCCCAGTAAGACCCATGTTCAAATTCCATCTTTGTTTGGGACTACCCTGCAGCCAGTGACAAGTTGCTTAGCTTTTCCAAAACTCGGTTATTTTATCTGTAAAATGAAGACACTTTTTACTGTGAAGAGCTACTATGCCATTAAATGGGACAAAGTTTCAAAGTGTGTAGGGTATTGCCAGCCATATAATGGACCCTTAGTGAATACAGTTTTTTTCCTTGTTATGTCCAAATTGAGGAGTCAGATGCATATGAAGGCACAGATTCTTCTGTCTGGACAAATGATCATTTGTGTAGTGGAAAAATTCTTTGTCATTTTAGCACATTTCTGTATTTTATCATGAGTCTTTGGGGACAAAAATGCTTTGTCCACTACACCTTGGGTCCTATTCGAAGGTTTTACCAAGTACTTCCTGATTCATTTGAAACTATTATTTAAGGCCAGTTTTAAGTAGGATTGCCCATGGTCATTACAATTATCAATGATTTCCAACAACACTTTAATGGGATTTATGCAATGAAGAGCAGGGAACTTGTGTTTCAGAAATTGCCTTGCTGCACAGCATTTTCCCCTGTATAAAATCAATCTTTTACCAATACTCTAGGCCTCAGAGGCCAGACCTCTCGAGGATGCTCCCACTCCAAGAAATGTAGGCCAGCGTCCTTGCTGCTGAATGTGTAAAATTCCATTTGAGAAGGAACCGGGCCCTCATTTATAACATCACTGATTTTGTTAAATACCGTGCTCCTGGTGTGGAATCACTTTTCTAGCCTCAGTCCAGGGAAACACTCTTGATTTGTGTCCATTTTGTCCAAGATGAAAGATACCATCTCTATAGGTACCTGCCCACCTATTTTGGAAAGGTGCAAGCAAGCCCTCTAGACTGAAGACATAAATCTTGTGTTAATAAATATTTTTTCCCAGACATTTCACTTAAACATTATGACACAAATACTTATCCCCAGGAGGTGGGCTGCCATGCAGCATCATTATCCTCAATTTACAGATGAATGAAAATGTGATATGATGGAGCAAAGTGAGGCACTTGACAGTCATAGTAAATACTCAGAACTCAGAAGCAGCCAATGACTACTGGATGCTTTTGCTGTGTGCACATTACCAGGTGTGCCAAGAAATTGGCAAATAGCCTATGCCTTTCCCCCTCCATCCAGCACGACTTCTGCACACACATATCACTCCTGTTGCACTGAGTTTCCCCATGACCTTTCCCTTGGTGTTGACTTCATCTCTCCTCCTTTCTTTTCGCCATCTCATCTCTCTTTTCTTGCCTTCTTCCTTTTCTCTCCTTATCCTACCATATTGTGTTTTTGTAAGCTGCCTTAAATCTCTTTTGCAACAAAGCAGGCTCTTAAGTAAATATGTATCAGAGAGAATCACAGAAACTTGTCGTTTGAAGTAATGGAAGAGTAAGGACCACATTTCCTCCTACCAGAGCTAAGTGAGCCGAATTTACATACAGTCACGTTGATATGATTAAACGTCTCCAAACCAATAGGGCTTCGTTCTCTATCACAAAAGCATGGCAAATCAAAAAGTGGGATAGATTAAGGTTGTGGGGGTATGGTTTTGCTCATCACATGCAAGCTATAATCTGTGAACTTACGTTTCATATCTTGGAGCTTTTCCCCTCCCCCGCTTTGATTAAGAGTCAGGCATTATTCATAACAACCCATATTTTCTTTATTTAAGTGCACAGAATAAAGTGATTCTTCACTTATATTCAAAATAAAACTTTAGTAATGAGCACAAATAGCTGACAACGTAGTCAGATAATCACCCTGATTTCTTTCCCCTTATAAAAACACTTCACAGAGTTCTCTGAACTCAATGTAAGTGTAATGTGGACTGAAATTTCTAGATCAAGAATTTTCAACATAAGATCAAGAGCCATCAGAACAATGTTTTTTAATCCTAGTTGCATTTTGGATCACCTGAGAAGCTTAAAAAAATAACCGTTGCTCTTACCCACAGCAAAGGTTCTGATTTGGGGTCTGGAGTCAAGAGCCTGCACTGATGTTAAAAACAAACAAACAAAAACAAAAATAAAAAATGAAACAACAAAAGAAAACCCCAAAAAACTCCTCACAGAATTTTAATGTTAGCTAGGATTGAGAACTGCTATACTAATAGCTTTTGAGTTATATAGTCGATTGTAAGTCTCCCCAGCTTTTTATTTTCCTTTTTAATGAATAGTCAGCATAGAATAGCAGAAACCAGTATGCCGTTCATGTAGTAATGATGGGTACTATTCCATGAAATTCCTGTTTCAGTTTCATGCATCAGGTGGATAGTGTTGCTATTTAAAAAATAATTTCTTACTGTGGACTGTCATCAATGTTTGAAAAACACTGCTTTAGATTATCTTTAGCGGAGAAAGTGTGTTGATGGCTGCCAAGGGAAGATCGGAAAATCTTCCTCTGTTCTAAGAGAGAAGCCCAATTGCACTATTTTTAAATGCTTGTAGGGCACCCAGAGGTATGGCCAAGCGATCTCTGCACTATCAAATGTTTCTTACCTATTTATAGAAGCACTTACACATTCTCGAAGACACTGAGCCCAACTTTCGGCTCTCCTGTAGTCACCCTCGCTGCTTAAAATTATTAAATTGCAGTTCTTAAAAAAAAAATCTTCTAGCTCAGTCTCCTCATTTTTAAATCAGCTCATCCTGACCTTTAGTTAGGGGTATTTACAGGAGAGATACATTTCATTAGTAAATCGAGGATCTCCAGTCTGGCACTAAATTATTCTATCAGTTCTCTAAAGATCCCCATCAGGACTGTAGGCCTAGCACTTCAACAAAACTTTCTGGAATCTTCCAGGAGGCTTTCTGGAAGGGGAAATGGAGCTTTGGTATTAACACTAAGTGCCTAGATATTTCAGGATAATATGAGTGGTTTTAACCATTCACATGATGGGGAGTGAGAATTGGAGAATTAATTGAAGATCTAGGCAGGGGTTGATCTAGGGACGATACTAATGTCTCAAAAATGAGATAAAAGGAGGGCTGAATCAATTGATCAAAAAATAATTCAGAGCTGCCAACAGAAGCCTTTAAGTCTGGATGTGAACCTTCTGGAGATACTGAGGGGGCCAGTGAACCACGACGTGTCTGAAACTAGCCTTCAGATGGCAAAGGAAAAGGCAAATAAGAGCTCTGATCTGGTGGGGAGGCTGGCGGGGGGGGAGAACTGTGGCCCTTCATAAAAAATAATAAGCTTTCTCTCGAGCAGGATACAACACCAGATTGTTTTTAACAATTTTCTGCTCTGACAGCCATGAAAAAGCCTCATGCAACAGAAAGGAAAATGAATTAAATAAGTCAGTCCAAAAAAGAGGGGTCAAAGGCATACTGTGAGAGAAATAAAAGATGTCCATCCAAAGAATCTGCAAAAGAAACTGTACATGTTTTGGATTATAAATGAATGTGAGCAGGGCAAAAGGCGGAAATACTGTCCACAGAAGCCCAGAAAGTTGAGGCCTAGCTAATTAAAGTCGAAGGCCAGTTCTATGAGCAGATCCTACAGCAGAGTTGAGTGTCAGAAACCCACACTCTGCTGTCAGTCAGTAACTGCATGAGACTAAGGGAATCAGGTGGAACATACACAGAGGGACAGAGTCAGGACTCCAGTGAAGGCAAATGCAAAGATTTTCGTGTCGCAAGTGATTTTGATGACCAGATCTCATTCTTCCCATGAAGATTTGTAAAGTGTTCTATTCCTTTGAAAGTCAGAACAGGAACATACGTGGGACTGAAGAAAAAAACAGAGAAAGTCAGAAATCATGGATGGACATTGCCCTGAAAGAAGTGAAGATGAAGAGTTATATTCTCATTTTTCTACTTTGTAGATCAAAAGCTATTTAGACAACTGAATGGTCTGGTTTCCACAGATTTCAAACACACCCATAAAAACAGAAAACTGGGTTCACCTGTACTTGAAGGCTTGAAATGATATCGTTATTTTATTTATTTATTTGACAGAGAGAGAGCGAGAGAGAGGGAGAGAGAGAGGGCCCAAGCAGGGAGAGCTGGAGGCAGTGGGACAGGGAGAAGCAGGCTCCTCGCTAAGCAAGGAGCCGGACACGGGGCTCGATCCCTGGACCCTGGGATCACGACCTGAGCTGAAGGCAAATGCTTAACTGATTGAGCCAGCCAGGTGCCTCTCAACTTGGTTTTCTGTAGCCATTGGCAGATGCATATCATTAAAAAGGGAAGGTAGATGACAGGTATGATATGCTCACTGCATAAACAGTGAGGATGTCTAGAGCTGACATCTTGTTCTTCAGCTTGCTTGGGGAGAGAAGGAAAGCAAAGGAAGAATGGGTGGTGACATCTGGGGGTCGGGGGTATGAGAATTTGTAGGAGGAAGGGAGGGATGAGCAGGATTTTGGCCAAAGACTGAGAGGTGTTCCCGGGTGACATTAGTTCATTAGATTTCCACGGTATTCGTGAAGGTGGGTAGAACACTTCTCACTATCTCCATTACATTGGCAAGAAAAATGAAGCCCAAGATGTTAAGTGACTTGCTTTGAGCTCTGACACCAGGGGACTGAATCAAAGTAGAGCCCACATCTGCTGATTCTCACTCTCTTCTGCCAGATCAATAATGAAGTTGAAGTTGAAGTATCTGTAAGAACCTGTGAAAATTCTCTGACCAGTCCTTCTTACTATGGCACTTACGACCGTGGTGACCTGCCCACTCTTTACCTTTCCAGGCTTCATAGCTCGTACCCCGTCAGTTAACAAGCTGCAGCCATACTGAATTCATTCCATCTTCTCTTCTACCTCGCTGCTCCCCATCTCTCAACCCTCTGGGACATATTTCTTCTCCCGAAGAGCTCTATCTAACATCTCCGAGTCAGTGAAAGTTGACCCTCCTTTGTGCTCTGTAGACTTTGTTCTTAGCCCTAGTCTAGCACCATTCTGTAACTGCCTGTTTTTCTATACCTACGTCCATTTTAAACTTCTTAGGGATAGTGATTTTCTCACTTAGCATTATATCCCCCGTGCCAAGCCCAGCTTTTGGCCTATACAGAGCCTCCCAAGTGTTTTATCAGTTAATCAATCAAGCCAAAATCAGAAGGTAGAATCATTTTTAAAATTCACTATTACATTTTAGATTACAACCAAGCCCTTCTGCTACTGATAACTTAAATTTAATTTTGTGCATCCAATCAACAAATGTGAGCCAAGATGCTTAGTACCTCTATGGAGTTGGGTTGTATGCCCAAGCTTCTCATAGCACTTGTCATATAAAAGGTCCTCATTACATAATTTTGTAATGAATTAGTATAAAGATGATTAATATACTGATTTCCTAAGGCATTCAGACAATTGTCTTACATCTAAGTAATGATGATATGGGACAGAATATGGAAGGAGCCATGTGGGAATAATTTGGGGTAAGCTATTTCTTTGGCTAAGCTAAAAAACAGGATTGCACGGAGTGAGGACTTAAAGGAGCCCCACGTAATCTCTGACTCCTAGGAAAGAGAGAGCAGAATTTGATGTAGCCTGTGTAAATAAAAAATGGCTTGACTCATCTCAACAAGAAAAATATGCAACCTACTGGCTCATTCTATATTTGAAGTGATGCCCTTAAATATCACCATGTTTCATTTGATATTCAGAAAAATATCAAAATGCTGTAGACAAGATGCCACCACCTATAGGACAGAAGTCATATTTATGGGAACAGATTAAGGGTCGGCAACAGGACTGTAGTTGTTTTGATCTCCAGTTCAATGTGTTCTTGATGGGCCATCTTCCATTTCACCTGCCTCTCTAGGATTCTTAATGACATGTATTTAAGGGTCCGCCGTAGAAAGACCGAAATGTCATGGATACAGAGTTCATGCCCTTCATCCCAGCAGCCTTGGTTTGAAACCCAGCCCCACCACCTAAAAGCTACCTGATTTTGGGTAATTAACTGAAGCTCGCCATGTTGCAGTTTTAAATATATGAGCCTATAAAATCTTCCCCTTTCTACTTAAGCTGCTTTGATTGCATTTCCTTTATTTGCCACTGTGTGAGTGCTAGTACAATAACTACTAGTTCCTGAAAACTACTAATTCCTGAGATGATATCACAGTATAAAGCAATTGGTATTCTCATTGCATCTATGTCTCTGGAAATCACGTAACCAGTATTTATTGTCCTGCTAGCATTAAGATTATAAAGATGAGCAAGATAAACACGGTGCTTCTCTTTGATGGTACAATAATAACTAATTATTTTCAAAAACATTAACTTTCACTCTACTTATTCCAAAATGTTCTTTTCTCTGGAGAGCTGAACATCTTCTCTTAGTAGAAGTGTATCTTATCCATTTTAATACAAGGATACAAACTAAAATGCAAAGCAGGAACTTTCTAGTGGAAGTTTTCATTTATTTTCGATAAAGTAAATCCCAAGCCTCCAGTTGTTCTTTATGAAGCCTTCCCAAGGCAGGAGGATTTTTCAGTGTAATGAAATTAATGGTGTCATGACTGGAGGACAATCACTCATTCTGCTGTATGCTTTTTTGGCTCTTCTCTTCTCCATTTGCCTATGATGATGCAATGTGTCTCCTGATAATGGATGGGCTTCCTCTCCCTTTCAATCACTAGCGTGAAGCACTGAAACTTGCTCAAGAAATGTCCAAAGTTCATCTGTGTGGGGGACTTCTTTTGAGTCTTTCATGGTTGATGAAAGTACGTTTATAGTCATGATGCAAGTACAAGATGGTGTGTGTGCTTTGTCCTTAAAATGTATGCAGTGGCCTTTTAATGTTATAATATATGGTCAGGCTGCAGTTGCTATGGAAACAATAACCAAATTGTCTGACCTTTGAGGGTAGGGAGATGCAGTGGTGGCAGCTGTGATCAGAGCTGAGGATTACTGATAGAATGAAAGTAGAGATTAAAGAGAAAGGGGCTCTTTATACCTTAACGTTCAGATGAGAGCCATCTATTCTTCCCCTGTGTCTACCAACAATGTCCATCAGAGCAAGACTGAAGACTTCCCGTAGTCCTTTGGTTATTATCTTTATACTATTTATTTTGGAACCTAGACGAATGGAGTTTTGGAGTTCTTGTGTATAGTTGGTCTATAATTTTTTTTTTATGATTTTATTTATTTATTTATTTGACGGGGAGAGAGAGAGAGATCACAAGTAGGCAGAGAGGCAGGCAGAGAGAGAGAGGGGGAAGCAGACCCCTCCGCTGAGCAGAGAGCCTGATGCGGGGCTCGATCCCAGGACCCTGAGATCATGACCCGAGCCGAAGGCCGAGGCCTAACCCACTGAGCCGCCCAGGTGCCCCTGGTCTATAATTTTTTACATAACATAAAATCATGCTTTCTGGTAATGGCACATATTATATCCAGATTGGTATCCACCTAAAACAATGTTGCTATTAAGACAGCAAATGCATGGTTTCGTTTGGAAGGTACCAAGTTGATTAGTCAAATGAATACCTTCTCTGTTCAGAAGAGATCACTTTCCAGGACCTCCGTGACCATCGGGAAGTTTCTCTGTGGCTTCCTGTATAGCACTGATCCTTTTGTATCGTTAAGATTTAGAAAATGCTCCAGATGAGTAATTCACATATCTGAGTTTCTTCTGTTCACACTGCATGTCAGGGGAATGTGAGGACATGTGGATTATGGGGAGTGGCATCATCACCATAATTGCTTAGGGAGGGTTCTGTATGCCCAGTACAGGGTTAAGCTCTATGGACATGGACATAAATAGGAAATGATTCCTGCCCTCAAGAACTTGCTTGGCTACACAAAGAGAGAATATATGCAGGCTGCATATTGAGTAGGGAAAGCATAGAGCAAAGCCAGCAAATGCAGCCAAATATAAAAGGAAGAAGTAAGTCCAATGGGAAGGGCAGGAAATATGCCGAAGGGAAAGCATAACCCAAGATGGGACCCAAAAGAAGGGCAGACCTAGATAATGAGGAAAGACCTCGTTTGGTATTACTAAACTTCAGAACTTGTAATTATGCTGCATGTACTTTTTGAATGTGTCAAATATACTAAAATAGAGGTAAGGTCAAGCAAGTGGTCTGAGCAAAGATACACATGGGATCTGATCTAGTGGTTAAGGGACTTTGAGTAGTTTGATACTGTTGGGGAAACAGAGGGTTTTACGAGGTATTCTGTAGCAATGAGGATGCTCACACCACTGTGGGGACTACAAAGTACAATGAGATGGGCAGGAAAGAAGTTGAAGGTAAAGCATAGCTTGAGATGGGAAATCTGGAAATATGTAAATACCAGATGACCCTGAATGCAAAATTTGAGGTCAAGGTGAAGAATTTAGAATGTAATAAACAGGGTAAATTGTCACCTACTGCTTAGAGAGAAGTAACCACTCAGTAAATGCGAATTAAATTTGGTTGCAAATAAAACCCATGCCAAACCAACCCAAAAAACCCTTTGGATTTGTGGGTGATGTTTGTGGTGCTCATAACTTGCTGGCTTTCACTGACCTCTTTCACAGCTCTTTCTTCACGATTTTTATCCCTGGGTTATTATCACTTCTGGCCTTGTTAATATGAATATGACTTAAAAAGAAGGGCCTACAAGTGCCTAGTATTTCACCTATGAAATTATATAAAGTATGTAAAATATGTTAGGTATTTTTTTCCCAGTATGGAGCCTTGAGAGGGTTATAGACAGATTTTTTTCATCTTGAGAAATTGATCCACTTCGATATTGTACAGGTGATGACATGGTCACCTCCGAGCTTCCAAGTACTCATCAATAAGATTGGGAAGATGCACTTGACATTCTCAACTAGGAGGTTGTTTTTTTCCCCCAAACGAAATAGGTAACGCGTGTCTCAAAGTTAATATACACATATTGCTTCCCGGGCAGGGCCGTCAGAGTGAGAGCAGGTGCTTTGGCACGAGGTGGTAGAACATCGTACGGTTTTGTTTGTGGGTGTGTGTTTTTAAAATCAAGTGTATTCTAAAAATGGACAGTTTTACAGTCTTTCTCTCTCTTTCTTCCTCTCTCTCTCTCTTTTCAAAAGGATCTTCTTAAGAAATGCTACTCTGCCAAGGCATCTTACCTGTTCCAGCAGGATAAATTCTATGACATCAGCTACGACACAGGAGACAAGTCTATCCAATGCAGCAGGAGACCAGATGCATTCAAGTTCTGGATGACTTGGAAGGCCCTGGGCACATTAGGCCTTGAAGAGAGAGTTAATCGTGCACTCGCTTTATCTAGGTACTTGCTTGTGTGTGTATGTGTGTGTGTACATCTGTAACAGAAAGACTTGATGGAAATAACATTTGCAAAGTCTGTACATGTTCTTTCTTTTGTCATTTCTCCTTTCATCTAATGAACATTTTCTCAGTACCTATTACAGGTTAGCAATTGTGAACCAAGCAGTCTTACACCCACCCACTGGGATCCCAGCCCAGTAAGAGATACATTTAGGTGACAAAGCTGTTAAAATATGAGTAAACCAGTTTTTGATAAGTGTGGGTACATGGTGTTCCAGGAGCACTCAGGAGGGTTCCCTAGTGTTCTTGAGGGGCATTGGCAGAAGCCCTGGAGGAACTGAAATTTAGCTAAGACCCAGGAAAAAAAGTGGAGAAGAATGGTGCAGGCAGAGGGAGCACCAAGTCCAAATCACATGACTTCAAAGACCTGAAAAACAGGTGTGTGAGAACGCAGGGCTGGACTAAAGACGCGAAGGTAAAGACAACATGGAAATGCTGTGGTTATTTGTCTCATTGCAACATTAGAGACAAAGCTTTTGAAGCCACTTTCCGAGACATTACAGAAGCCCTTAAGATACAGGTGGTGGACACTTGCCAACCAAACAAGACTAAGCTAAGCGTGGATCAGTGGGTGCACACGGGCAGGCCACCAACAGATTTAGTTTGAAATGTGATTTATTGAGCCTGAACTACATAGGCTTAATCTTCTCGGTGTTAAAAAAAAAAATCAAACATTTAAAGATGTAAAATACTTAAAAATAGGGCGATTTGTCAAAATCTGGATTTTTGGCTTCTCTCGAAGGATCAGAACGCTCTCAATCCCACATAGTGACAAACCATTGAACATGTTGATGGCATCTAGAGAACCCTCCTCCCTGTACTTCCTCCTGTTATTTGCAGCCAACCTAGACTCAAAACCTAGCTCTACCAATTAAAGTGAGGTGACTTGGGCAAGTTTCTGAACCTCTCTGTACTCCAGTTTCGTCCCAGTAAAATGGAGATCAAATGGTGTCGTTCAAATAGTTGTTATGAGGATTCAATGAATTGATATACGCAAAACACTAAGAGCAGTGCCTGGCCTGTGCTACGTGCTTTAGGAGTTTTGGTTTTTCTTACCTGCTTGACCACTGTAGGCATGACCACTATGGTCTCTGGTTTGGATTCTCTCTCCTGCATACTTCCTGTGCACATTTCACTGGCAAAATCCTGAAGTCCCTCCTCAGAGATTTAAGACTGTTTTCTTTTTCCAGACTGGAAGTTGCAGGGGTGCTCCATGCAACAGCTGTCTGAAAACTCAATGTCTTAAAACAGCAATTATTTATTCTTAGACATCTGCAGGTGGGCTGGATGTTCTTTATCCCAAACTACGGTGACGGTAGGGGTGGGCCATCTACTCCCCACATGCTTTGCCTCTGCTTTGGATCGACAGGAAGCCAGAATGTGTTCTTGTGATAGAGATAAGAGAAGATCAAGAAGGCAAACCGCATTATGCCAGCTGACTTTGAAGGCCTGATTGTATCATATCTATCGGCCTTCCAGTGGCCAAAGCAAATCACCTGGCCAGCCTCCCTGTCAAGAGGCCAGGAATAAAATCTGCCTTTTAGCAGGAGGAACTGCAAAGTTACGTGGTATTGAACTTGAAAATGATACAGCCAGTTTTTTTATGAGCAAAATGGGCTGACTTGGGAATGACAGAGGAATTACAATTCGGGACATGCAAACTATGGCAAAGGATGAACAAGTCTGGAGAACAAAGGAGATGAGCTCACTTATGAAGGGGAAAGGGGGAAATCCAGAGGGATTCCTTTAGGCATAAGTCCATTGGATAAGACAGAGAGTGATGGCTTCTCATTGGCTGGTAGTATGGCTTCTCATTGGCTGAGGCTTTTGCTAGACAAAGAGAAAATCTTCCCATTTGCTGTGGTAGTTAAATAGACTTCTTCCTGTTGGAAAATCCAAGGTACGCCTCTTCCTGTTGAGGTCTGCAATTGATGTCGAGTTGGTAGGGCATGAAAACTTCATCTTCAGGGATTCCTGAGTCCATTTCAAATGAGGTTTCCTTTATTCTTTTTCATTATGGCTTGGATATAAGGACAGGTAGAGAAGGCTTTGGTACTTTCAGAAGATTGTTAGAGAAGTTGGCAATTCTAGTGATTGTGGTTTAAAAAGTAGGTTTTTTTTTTTTTAAAAGATTTTATTTATTTATTTGTCAGAGAGAGAGAGAGAATGAGCTAGCACAGGCAGACAGAGTGGCAGGCAGAGGCAGAGGGAGAAGCAGGCTCCCCGCCGAGCAAGGAGCCCGTTGTGGGACTCGATCCTAGGACGCTGGGATCACGACCTGAGCCGAAGGCAGCCGCTTAACCAACTGAGCCACCCAGGCATCCCTAAAAAGTAGTTTAAAAAATCTATAAATACTGTATCATTTAGGACTCTTTAGGTGGCAAGCAACAGAAACAGTAATTCAAGATACTATGACAAAGAAAGGTAATTTATTATGCCATGTTCCTTATAAGCTAGCATAATGATGACTTCTGGAATGAATTATCTAGGGGATGGAGGAAGATGGCAACCTGGAGTATAAGATCTCTAGCTTCTGTCATCTCAGGTTCAAGTTCAAGGTCCAAATGAGAGTGTGCTCCTCTCTCAACAATCCTAAAGAAAGTTTTCCTATCTGAATGAGCCAAATGTCCATCTGTCATCAGTCACTATTGTCAGGGAAATGTGTTACTCTCACTGGTCACTCTCAGTCACATGCCATCCCTTGGCATTGGACAATGTCAATTCCTCCTATGGAAAATATCCTGAAACTAGGTGAGGACTATACCTCTATTAGAAGTAAGGTTAATGTACTTCCATCAGAATTAGGGAGATAATTACCCAATGGTAAGAAAAATGAAACTACCCACTATAATTATTCATAGTTTCTGTTCAGTTAAAATAAAAGTTCAGAAAGCTCTGTTTCCTTTTTTTTTTTTTGTATTTTCTCATACTACTTAAATGTGGTAGAGTCTCCGCATTATTTTATCTAGCTGCTAAGTAATTCATTGACAGGTGTCTTGAAAGAAGGCTAGATATAAATATTTGATGATCATATTTGTTATAAAGTTAACATTCATCTCAGGGTAGAATTTAATTTATAGTCTAAGGATACTTTCTAATTTTTGCAGAGAAATATCACAGGAGGATAAATGTTAACACTTCACTTCAATTCAACAAACACTTATTGTTTGTAAATGTTTGTCAAGTTGAATTGAATTGAATTAACATTTCAGCAAGCATCACTGCAGACTCTGTGACCTGTATCTAAATATTTGGAAAAATAATCCCTCCTCTTTCACGCTATTACTCATCATAGTTTTTTGATTGTTTGTTTGTTTGTTTGTTTTGCCTTCACTTTTCACAGCTTTTATTACCCAGCCCTCTCTTCCTGGGGTGGGCAAGGTCATCCTGTTCTCTTACCCCCAATGCCAAGCAAATGTTGAGTTCTTTTCTGTTTCTTTTTTCTTCCTTTTCTTCCTTTTATTTTTTCTTTTCTTTTCCTTTTTTCTTCTTTCTTTCTTTCTGAGAGAAACAGAAAGACAGAGAGTGGGAAGAGTGGGGCAGAGGGAAAGAGAGAGAGAATTTTAAGCAGGCTTCATGCCCAGTGCGGAGCCTGGGTGGGGCTCAATCTCACAACCCTGAGAGAATGAGATGAGCCAAAATCTAGAGTCAGACGCTTAACCAACCGAGCCACCCAGGTGCCCTATTTTTATTTTATTTTTGGCTGAGCCCTTTTAGACATGCCACTTGGATTAAATATGATATTATAAACTTAGAGAAAGTTTCTCTAGGATTAAGAACTATCTCAAGTTGGCAACATAAGTATTTTTATGATTTTATTTATTTTCAGATTGGCTAATTGGTTTGTGGTTCTGCTCTTTAGAAAAAGAGAAATGTTTTCTTAGAGCTGGCATGTTTGAGCCCATGTACGGCAGTGTCTTGGAAAACTGGCTCTCAAGAGGAAGACACAGAAGCCCCAGTTTGTTACGTCTGTCAATCCCCATGGTGTAAATACTCCCATTGGGTAAAATGGCAAGCTCTCAACAGTTTTGATTTACAAAATTCCTAAATATTTAACAATGGGCTCTCACTAGCCAGTCCATAGTAGCTCTGGAACACCACTGATTAAGTGAGCCGGTGTAATCAGTTTAAACCACTGACTCTTGAGAGTTCAAGCTCCACTGGGAGCTGACTCTAGCCCACTGACTTGAAAAACGATTCTCATCCGTGTCCAGAAGGCTCTACCTGGCATAATGTCTATAATCTCAGAATTAACATTATTTTGTTTCCAAAGAGTATAATTCCCTTCAGCAGATAAGAATTAACAAAGTAAAGCCGCACATGAGAGTTGTGTTACTATTTGAGCTGCACACCTATTACCAGCAACCTGAACTGCCAAGACACCCGTGCCTAGACCCTCTGTCAGATCTCTCAAATACTGGATAGGCTGGGCAGCTCTTTCCCCACTGACCTTACAGGAAAGATTGCTCTGACTGCATAGAAACAGTATTTCCATGTTTCTAAGTCTCAATGGAGCTTAGTTTTGACATTTGTATATTGACCTTAAGATCGAAGGACCAGAGTTTGATAGAATAATGGTTTGCCATCCC
Organism: Mellivora capensis; assembly: GCA_004024625.1. NCBI lineage: Eukaryota > Metazoa > Chordata > Mammalia > Carnivora > Mustelidae > Mellivora > Mellivora capensis. The sequence continues at coordinate 37,962 of PISX010012046.1, forward strand.
CCTGATCAGAGATCTTGCTCTTTTCCCTTGGGAACGCAAAAGCAGATTTTAAAGGACAAAGATTCCTATTTAATATGTTGTCAGAATCTAGAAAAAAAAGGGGGGGGGTGGGAATTAGTGCCTGGAAGAGCTCTAAAGCCTTTACTAATTACCATTTGACCCTCATCATTCCAATTGCCGAGAGAACTCTTCTCTCGAGAAATATTAATGACTAAAAACTTGCTTTTTCCTTGGGTTGTTTGAAAACCAGTGACATCGGGAACTGAAAAACAGCAGGCAATTATGAAGCATAACTGAAACACAGACAGCTGGGGTTTAAAACCACCTTGGGCACCAGGCAGGTGACCGTGTACCCCTGATATCTGCTTAGGAAACTTGAAAATGTTTCCCAATGCCCAGGGCTACCTGTTGCTGGGGGCACCTTGTAGGCCTCTGCTATGGCCCTCGGGTTAAATGGTTATTCAGTAAGAGGTAATTTTTCAAGCAAGCTGAGAAAAGTCATGTGTGTAAATCTTTTCAACAACAACAAACAGCTCAAGAATTCCCATTCAGCTACTTGGTTAGCTCTCTAGTGTATCATTTATCTAGTCCCTTGACACACAATCTCTGTAATCTCTCAGATGGCATTCATTTCACCGACTTGCATGAATACTGAGGGATTTATTGTTTTCAGTGTGGAAAAGGTGAACAGTTACCCAATGGCTCTTACGTGCTTGTGTATTTCTCTAGGTGACGGGAGAGGGGGAGCCCTACAGGGCTACGGAAGGGCCAGTGTTTTCATTTTATCTTTATATTGGTAATTTTTCAAAAACCACAGTTGCAGGAGAACGTAGCATGTAGGTGTCTGTGATGAATCAAACGAGTCATGCAATATGTTCTAATATATGCAGAGCATGCGGAAAGCAGATGGAGAAACCTCTCAGGAGTTCTGGAGGCTCCATGCATCAGAAAGAAATTTCAAATGAGGAGGTGAGACTGGGAGAAAAGGTTGGTCCAGAGTGTTCCAGGGAGACTCCGAGTAGCTGAGGAAGGAACTGGAAAGGCTGCTTCCAGAAAGGAAAGAATATCCTACAAAAGGACAAATTAAAGGCAAAAACAGACCTAATCACCGAACGAATCAGAGAATTGAGAGTCTTCGGGGTTGGAAGCCTATTTGGTTGTTTTTTTTTTTGGTTTTTTTTTTTTTTTGAGATGAATAATTTCTGTTTATTTATTCATTTATTTATTTATTTTTTATTTCATTTCTTTTCAGCGTAACAGAATTCATAGTTTTACACCACACCCAGTGCTCCATGCAATGGAAGCCTATTTGTAAGCAAAGGAAAGGGAAGTGTTTGGGAACAAGATTAGCATTAATGTCTGCTTCAAAATCAAGCCAGAATCTTCGTACAATGAGTTTTGTACCCGGTAGGATCGGTGAAAATTCTTGCTAATGTGCAATATTTTCGCCCTCCCTTCTCTCTTTTTGCTAAGCTTAGCAGGAAGCAAAGTGACGAGCTTTAAAAGCTATTGTTTTTTGAACCCATTTACCTGGATGCCTTTTGGTAGAAGTGGTTCCTGGTTCCTGCATTATATCCCCAAACTCAATGTACATCTTTTTCTGGTTTGTATCAGATAAGAAGAGGGTTTTTTTGTTTGTTTGTTTTTGAAATGTATTTTTTTAAGGGTTTTCTTTCTTTTTTTTTTAAGATTTTATTTATTTATTTGAGAGAGAGAGAGAGCATGAGAGGAGAGAGGTCAGCGGGAGAAGCAGACTCCCCACTGAGCAGGGAGCCTGATGCGGGACTCGATCCCGGAACTCCATCCCGGGACTCCAGGATCATGACCTGAGCCGAAGGCAGTTGCCCAACCAACTGAGCCACCCAGGCGCCCCTTGAAATGTATTTTATCTTTAGTCTGTTTTCATGTATTGAAAAGAAAAATTGTGAGGAACAAATCATTCCTATGAATGTGGGCAGAAGTGACTCAAACCTTATTTGGATTCCCTTCCCCAAACTCCTTGCACTTAAACTTTTATTTAAGAAGAGAGAAAGGTACCTTATTGAAGAAGCACTTCTCAGCTACCATCTCCGAAACTGCTCTCTGTGGGATAATAGACTTCCAGAAGATCTTAATGAATGTTCTTCCAAAAAATGTTTCCATGCTCAAATGTTTGGAAAGTGCTAGCTACTATGTTATATCTCTCTCAGAGCTACAGCTTTCCTGAGGGGGCCTGTAATAGAGAAACTTTTTTAACTTTGTTTTTAACTTTTTTAACATGCAGGCACTGTTTATTATTCACCCAACCGCCATTCTCCCCCTTTTCCTTACTAAGAGAACCTTGATTTTATTTAGATAACAATAGTATAGCTGGGAAGAGTGGTCTAAGCCAATCTCCATTGCCTCTAATGAGTTTAGGGGTAAGTATATGACTCAGCCTCAGTCCAGAAGATAAAGGAAGAATTCTTTGAAGGCTTCTGGGAAAAATACTCTTACCTCAGTAGAGAGAAAGGGAGAGGAAAGGCTTTTGCTCCAGCCCCCTCTCCTCCTTCTTGGACACACGTTGAAGGCTTTGATGATTGGAGTATGGCACCCATCTTGAGAACATGAGGCAAGTCATTAGCACTATGAGCAAGGCAGGCTGAAATGGTAGAAAATGCCTGGTTCTTGATGACAGTATTGAACCATCCAGCCAGTTCAATAAAATCCTTATGTGGGGTGCCTGGGTGGCTCAGTGGGTTGGGCCTCTGCCTTGGGCCCAATGGTCTCAGGGTCATGGTCTCAGGGTCCTAGGATGGACCCCTCATTGGGCTCTCTGCTCAGAGGGGAGCCTGCTTCTCCTGTCTCTCTCTGCCTGCCTCTCTGCCTACTTGTGATCTCTGTCTGTCAAATAAATAAATAAATAAATCTTTAAAAAATTACACAAGTAACCACATCTATGAAACTTTGCAAAGAAATATAAGAAAAGAGTTGTTAACTACTCCATTGTATTCTATATGTCCCCTCTCCAGGTAAACACTAAGAATTTATTGTGTACCCTTCCATTCTTTAGTCTTTGGGGGGGATATATATGGAGATATATAGATAGAGAGATAGATATGGAGATATCTCCATATCTATCTCTCTATCTATATATGGATACAGGGATAATAATTACTTCTTCATTCTTTTTGATAATTTCTTAAAAAGCAAAAACATATTATTGACATTTCTCAGTACCTTGCTTTCATCTCTTGCTAATACATCATGAGCATCCCTGAGACTTAATTGAAGTAGATGTAATTCATTCTTTTTAATAGCTGTGTTGTATGATGTTGTGTTGCTATAATATGTTTTATTTTACCATTTGCCAATTTCTGGATTTTAGTCTTGTTTCTGGTTATTTTGTATGAAATACATGCACACATATTTACACATAGATTTAGGTAGAATTACATATATGCATGATTTTACTTAATTCTTTTGAAATAACATTTGCGGTTAGAAAAGCAGATTGTGTTATTTCAGTTTTCTTGAAATTGAGGCCCAAGAAAAACATTTTTGTTGTCTTTAAATATTAATTTAATAAATATAGTTTAGCGGCATGATCGTATTGCCATGTAATTTTTTTAAAGATTTATTTTTATTTATTTTTTAGAGGGAAGGAGGAGCAGAAGGAAATATAGAGAGAGATCTAAAGTAGACTCCGTGCTGAGTGCAGAGCCTGGTGAGGGGCTCGATCTTACAACCCGAAATCATGACCTGAGCTATAATCAAAAGTCAGATGCTCAACCAGCTGACCCACCTGGCTGCCCCTTCCAACTAATTATACCATAATTTCATATGATGAATGGATCCTAATTTTCAAAGCCACTCCTCATTCCTGGGTGTTATGTTTTTACTTTCTTTCTTTCCTTTCTTCCTTTCTCCCTCCGCCCTTCTCCTTTCCTTCCTTTCTTCTCCTCCTTCCATCCATCTTTCTTTCTTTCTTTCTTTCTTTCTTTCTTTCTTTCACTGTTACATATAAAATCACAATAAATTATTTTGGCAAGTACATTTTTGTCAATGCCCTTGATCATTTTCTTCCATTTTACCCCCAAATCTGCAATACTGGGTCTAAGGTTATGAACTTTTCAAGGTTCATGATCAAATCATTTAAAACCAGTTATTTTGAAAGGCTCCTCTTTTCATATAGACAATAACCAAGCCCAGGGGAGAGGTGCGCATGTTGATTTACTCTGTGTCCTCAAAGTTATTTTCATCTTTTCTTGGTCATATTCTGCATCTCCTCTATCTGTGCCTTTTGTTTATGGCATGATAGTTCTTTTTCCCTGACATTAGAGATGACTTCATAGACATTCTGTCAGTGGCCACAGCCCACTTACTTTTGACATGATACCAATGATCAGTCCTTTTACCCTCTGTCCTGGCCTTGGAATAGACAATGTTGAGCGTCCTTGATCTTAAATGAGCTTATAGGTAGGACTATACACCAAAAGCCAGCTAGGTAATATAAGTTCATGTGTTAAATCCCCGTCTAGGACATGAATATGAAACCCACATGGTCAGAGATGTATCTTCAGTCTATTTTAGGCAGTTTTCATACTGGGGTTAAAGTCTGATGCTAACATGAGGGATAAACGTCACCTCATCCAAAAGATGTATCTTTTACTTGGGCCCTTGGGGTCTGCTGTGGGTTCAGGGATATCTGTCTAAATCCATGTTTATCCCTATCCCCCTGCCCTTCCTTATTTCTAAGCCTGTATTTCTAAGCCTTATCTCTGCATTCTGAAATAACAGTGTTTTTGTGTTTCACTCGTGCCCATGGAATTGTTAGATGCTGGGGTATAAATATTATTGTGTCTTTCATTTTTAGGTACCTCGTAGAAGAAATCAAGAAAAGAGAAGGATTCAAGCTATTGCTGGAAGTAAGTGATTATGGAATTGTGCTCGTGATTTTGTCAGTCAACAGGGATGAAGGTGGCAATTTTCAAATCTGTTATATTTCATTGGTTTTTGTGTTGCAGACTTAGAAACAAGTCATTAGCTTAATTCATGGAGTCCATTATGTTAATTTACTCTATTAGTGAGTATTTTGCCTTTGTTGGATTCGCAAAGAATACACTTGCATCTAAGTATTGAAAATTAAAGTGCTCAATAATAATTACCAAGGATAATACTGAATAAATATATAAATTGCATGATGACTGTACTGTGAATATTCAACTCTGCAATAGTGGTGCCTACATGTGAAAAATCAATTAAGTGAATGTACAATAATGCATATAGTTTTCTCTTCTTATAAAATAATGAGAGCATATTAGCTTTGGAGCAATGGGAAAATAAGTCATTTCGTGGTTGGACTGTTTGCTATTATATAAAAATAAAATGGTTGCAAAGATAGAGAATACCAGTTTTTTTCCCTAACATACATAGAAATTATGAAGAATCTTCTTTAATTCTGATTTTTTTTAAGAAATATGAAGTGTGGGATGCTCTCTTAGATCTCCGTATAGCATATATTTTATAGCAATTTTTTAAAAAGATTTTATTTCTTTATTTGACACAGAGAGAGAGATCTAAAGTAGACAGAGAGGCAGGCAGAGAGAGAGGGAGAAGCAGGCTCCCTGCTGAGCAGAGAGCCCGATGCGGGGCTCAATCCCAGGAGCCCGAGACCACGACCCAAGCCAAAGGCAGAGGCTTAATCCACTGAGCCACCCAGGCGCCCCATATAGCAATTTTTAACCTAATGTAAAAATCACCTAGAGATTACAAACTTGGGAACTTTTTCATATGTAAGCAATCTGTCTAACTTTTGGCATTCATTTATTCAGCAAGATTTATTGAGCAATTACTATGTGCCAGGCACAGTTCTAGGTATTGCTAATGTAAGACAGGGAAATTCCCTGCTCTGGTGGTGCTTATACTCAAATGGCAAGTGACAGGGAATAAACAAGCAAATTAATACCTAGCAAACTTCAGGTAGTGAGATGTGTTAAGAAAACAATAAAGCAGGTTCATGAGAGAGAATTGAGTACACAAATAAAGAGAGAGTTACAGATGTGGCAACTTCTATAATAGGGACATGGGTGGAATACTGGAATGACAAGGTGGGTGGTGGTGAGGGTGGCCTGTTTCATTTGGGGCATGCAGCTAGGGCTCTCTGAGGTCTTTTTTTAAAGCCGAGACCTGACTAATGGTAAACAGTATGTCATGTGGATGTCTGAGGGAAAGATGTTCTAGATAGAATCAATAAACAACTACAAAGGCTTCCAGCTGAAAAGAATTTTATGTGTTTGAGGAACCAGAAGAAGGTATATTAAACGAGGGGCAGGGGTGCAGGTGGAGAGGTGGGCAGAGACCAGAGCAGGTGGAGTCAGGTGGGCCCTGGTTTTGGCTTTTATTCCAAGTGTAATCATTAAAGAAGTTTTATGGAGACAGGAGTCTGAATTCCATTTTATTTATTTATTTTTTAAACTTTTTTAAAAAACTTTATTTGTTTAAGAGGAAGAGAGAGAGAGAAAAGGGGCAGAGAGAATAGAGCCCGACATGGGCCTTGATCTCAGGATCCTGAGATCATGTCCTGATCTGAACTCAAGAGTCAGATGCTTGACTGACTGAGACACCCAGGAACCTCTCCCCACCCCAACAGCACCCCCCCAATTCCATTTTAAAAGATGGTACTGGATGTCCTGGGAAGGGAGGAATGGGGCAGGAGGGAGGATGTGAAGGGCGGCCAAGAAAAGGGTAAATCAGACAAACTGAGATGCCGTTGCAGTGGCCCAGGTGAGGTATGGTGACAGTCCTTCTACCACTAACTACAAAAAGCGTCCAAAGTTCCTGAAAAACAGGGACATGAAGGAACTTGCAAAGATAACAAGAAAAACCATATTTAAATGACTTTCTGGTAACATCCCAAAGAAGCAAAAGGGCGAATTTAGAGGGTGGGACATTCCACAGGATAGCTGACCTGGTTTCTTCAACATTCTGTGGTTTGAAGAAAAATTAAGGAGGAGGGAGTGATGATCACAGGGACTCATAGAGACTGAAGAGGCTTGCCAACCACGCGCAACCAGTGGGGCTACTGGAATCCCAGTTTGAACGATTGTGAACAATAGATTTTTTTTTAAGATTTTATTTATTTATTTGACAGACAGAGATCACAAGTAGGCAGAGAGGCAGGCAGAGAGAGAGAAGGAAGCAGGCTCCCTGCTGAGCAGAGAGCCCGATGCAGGCCTCGATCCCAGGACGCTGGGATCATGACCTGAGCCGAAGGCAGAGGCTTTAACCCACTGAGCCACCCAGGCACCCTGTGAACAGTAAATTTTGGAACAGCTGGGAAATTTCTAATGTGAAACTGGCTATTGGATAATACCAAGGGATTACTGATAATGGTGTTAGGTCTAAATGGCGTTATGACTACATAAGAAAATGTGTGTATTTTTAAGAGATGCACACCTAAGCACATAGGGGGTAAAACAACAGCTCTAGGATGGCTGGGAGTTGGAGTCCGAGTGACTTTTTAAATATTCTTGAGTTTGAGTTGCCTTCTTTATTTCCCTGAGGTTGAGTTTCCTTCTATTTTTACAAGTTTGAATTACTTTCTTTATTTCTCTGGCTGCGGGGGCCACGGTGCTTATGGAAAGTGCTGTGTACCTTGGAACTGCAATCTTTTGATAGAGCTGAAAGAAAAAATGACGAAAAAAAAGGTGAACTGTTTTAGAAGCTATTTATATATTCTTCCCAAAGGCTTAAAAATGAAGGGAGGAAACTCACACCATCATCTTTAGGGAATTGCAAATATTCACAACCTTGTAATGCAAGTGAAGGTGGGTTTTCATCCTCAGGCAGCCTCCTGTCCTGGGTATTTCATCTATGGGAGCCAGATGGCCCCAAAACAGTGAAGGTGGCTTTCTCAACAGTACTCCAGAATTCCTTCTTACAAGGGTATTGGTATGTGATCTGCATTTGCCTCTCTTCTCTGTGTTCCATTTGGAGAAATAATGTAAATTTAGACCTTGAATCTCACATATAAGTGTCAAGGCAATTACCCCTTTTGTTAAGAAATGCTTACTTTGGATTGATTAAATATAACCCTAATGCATACTTAAGAGGAGAGAGATTTGATTATAGTCTGTGAAAATAAGTCTTTCAGTTTAGAAAAATGAAAGCCTATAATTATATATATATATATTTATATATTTTTGTACATATAAAATTTTACTTATATGTAATAAATAGATTTATAATGAATACACCTATTCATTCACTTTTTTTTAGCAGTAAAACCGAGTATCCAATACTTGAATATCTTTTCCTGAAAAGAGTAAAAGTAATGCATTATCTTCTTGAAGATGATTGAAAGTTATCACTTCAAATGAATTTTACATTATTCATAGGCCTCTGAAAATCATCTCTCTGTTTTTCTGTGTGAGAACTAAGATCTAATAGATGTTTTCCTAGAGGTACATTCATTCCTATACTATCATTCACATATTTTATTTTGATCTCTTGGGAGAGTCCTAATTATTCAACTGTTTGTTTGTCTCTTCCTGAGTTCCACGTTAGGAAGAATTATTTAGGTTTCACAGACTTGCCAGATTATCAAGGAGCTTCAAGGACATCTAGTCACCTTCCTGCTCAAGGCAGGAAACTTCTCTTGACAGTAACCATAACAGAAAGTCAACCTCTTCCTGAACACTTCCTGTGTCGGATAATTCACAGCTTAGTCCTCCTCCCCCGACCTCTAATTATTCATATTCTATTACTTATTTACCCCTACTATTAATATGTATCATTTATACATATTTTTATACATATCATTTATACATATATATATTACATGTATATTAATATGTAGCATTTTGCAATTTATAGTTATCTTTTTATCTAGTTTTATTAGATTGTACCACTCTTCTAATTATAAAATCCAATGCACATTCTAAAATCTCCATCTTGTTGGACTTCTGTAGCATCTTATACCATTATTGACTCCTTCCCTCTTGAAATGCTCTTTTGTTTTGGTTTCTTTGAATTTCTCTCCCAGTTTTTCTCCTTTCCATGTGACTTTTTTTTTTTTTTCTTTCCTCAGTCTCTATGTGAAGGAGGTCTGTTCATCTGGGTACCCGGTTAGATAATATTTTCCACTCTTCTGCCTTTAGTTCTTCACTGTGTCTACATACTGCCTGAAATATTTAATCCATTTATAAACTTTGTTATCATTGACTTCAACAATGGCTCTATCCTCGTCTTGTCTTCTAAACTCTGGTCTTTTGTACATAGGCATGTCCTGAAATTTTCACTTAGACTCCCACAGGCACCCCAACTTCAGTATTTTTTTTAAGATTTTTTCATTTACTGGGGGGAGAGGCAGAGGGAGAGAAAGAATCTCAAGCAAACCCTGTGCTCAGGGAGACCTGACATGGGGCTCCATTTCATGACCTGAGCCAAAACCAAGAATCAGACCCTCAACCTAGCCTAGTGCTAGCTTTGTCTTTTATTATTCTTATTGTGATCTAAAGATGTTGTAAGCAAAGGAGATGAATTTCTTTTGATGTGACACGGTTTTAGAGAATGCCAGCTATGATGTCTTGGTGACCTTTGACATCTTTCCCCAAGGGGCCTCCTATCCCTTGCTCAGTAATCTTTGCTGGAATTGACCTCAAAGCTGCCTGCTTTATTTCTTAGACTGTATCTGTTTTTTTCTCTTTGAAAATCAGGATAGAATGTGTCCATCTTTTCTTTAGTGACACTTCTGTACTTCTCCATGAATTTTTAAATTTTATTTATTTATTTTGACAGATAGAGATCACAAGCAGGCAGAGAGGCAGGCAGAGAGGGAGGGAGAAGCAGGCTCCCCGCTGAGCAGAGAGCCTGACGCGGGGCTCGATACCAAGACCCCGAGACCATGACCCAAGCCGAAGGCAGAGGCTTTAACCCACTGAGCCACCCAGGCGCCCCTCCATGAATTTTTAAAGGTGTGACAATATTTTCACCGCTACAGGTGTTTTTGTACCCTTCACTATCATTTGTCTTCTGTAGACACTTGGATTCCTTTTTATGCCTTCTCAATTTTATGGTGTTAGAATACATAGACTCAAGTGTTCCTAAGACACCCAAGAGGTCAGGCTTTCCTATACAGGGGGAATGAAGTGGCATATGAACGGTTCTACTCCGAAAATACTCCTTAGTACTCTTAAGGCTCTTTGAAGAAAGTCACTTTATCAAATTCAAGCTGGCAAAGAGACAGGAAAAACTCAAATATGTTCCTTATGAATATTCAAAGGGGTATTTTTTCCAAATCTTAATAATTTTGGAAATGATGACAGTAAAGGTATTCCACCAAAGGAAGACCAAATTTCCTCCAATCAGTTGATGCGTCAAAAGGACTTCCCCGGGGGTGCCTGGGTGGCTCAGGTCACAATCCTGGGGTCCTGGGATTGAGCCCCTTGTTGGGCTCCCTGCTCAGCAGGGAGCCTGCTTCTCCCTCTCCCTCTGCTGCTGCCTCTGCTTGTGCTCTCTCTCTTTCTGTCAAATAAATAAATAAAATCTTAAAAACAAAACAAGGTGTCTCAGTGGGTTAAAGCCTCTGCCTTCAGCTCAGGTCATGATCCCAAGATCCTGGGACCAAGCCCCTGCATCGGGCTCTCTGCTCAGCAGGGAGCCTGCTTCCCCCGCTCTCTCTCTGCCTGCCTCTCTGCCTACTTGTGATCTCTGTCTGTCAAATAAATAAATAAAATCTTTAAAAAACAAAAAACAAAACAAAAAACAAAAAACAATGAGTGAAAGACTTTACTAGTTTTCAAATGCCAAGCACTGAAGCCACACCCTTCTCAAAGAAACCAGGCAAAAAGATTCCTAGATATGTCACTTCAAAAATATCAAAACAGAAACTAAGGAAAACAAATTTAAAAGCTGACTTAAAAGGCTTAGGTCCTAACTTATGAAACATAGGACAGATACGGTAGTAGGTAAAAACTACTGCAAAATGATTTATGATGTTGCCATGCAAATGAAAATAATGAGTTAATGATGTATTAGTCAGGGTCCAATAAGAAGACAAAAACTGCACAGTAATTTGAAGTGGGAAAGTGCAGCATAAAGAATTACTGTACCTGTTTCAGCAGCACATATACTGAAATTGGAATGATACACAGATAATTAGCATGGCCCCATGCAAGGATAACACAAACTGGGGAGGCATTTCATATTAAAGAAGAAGAAGAAGAAGAAGAAGAAGAAAGAAAGAAAGAAAGAAAGAAAGAAAGAGGGAGAGAGAAAGAAAGAAAGAAAGAAAGAAAGAAAGAAAGAAAGGTAGTAGTAGTGTAGTAGTAGTATTAACAGGCGATTGCTTCATAAGGGAAAACGAGAACCCTAAAAAAATACAGAAATATCAGATGTAGAAAACAGCCACCACTCCTAGAACTGGGATAGAGCACCCGGGCAAGAGGCTACTCCCTCCCAGGGCTGAGATCCAGTCATAGTTGGAGAGGGCACAGTGTGTCTCACTGGAGGGCAGAGAATTCACGGAGATGCCCCCCTCCCAGGATTTGCCCGGAATCTACCTTCCAGAGTGCTAGAGGAAGCCACTTTTCAGAACTGCACCTTGAAACTCACTCAAGCTACCACAGGGATGCCAGAGAAGCCATCCAAAGCAAGGTGCCTTGCTGGCACCCCTTGAGGGGAGTGTGCCAAAAGAAGCCATTTAGGGTACCTATCAGTCTGTTCTGAAGCCATCTGAGGGGGTGGTCCCCGGGGAAGCTATCAGGGGGTCCAGTTGTGGCTGGGCACCAGTGTTGCTGAAAAACCCACACACACTGGAGAAGATCCATGAGGTTAGCATACTGGAACCTGGAAGAGCTACCTCTTCCTTCTCAGTGTCCCTCCAGCACCCTCTGCTGATAAAGTTAAGATTGAACCAGATGGCAAGGAAAAATATTTATCGAGTCCACTTCCATTTTGATAGCATACAGAGTGTGGATTTGAGCTGAGCAGCAGTAAATTAATAACTAACATAAATGGGATCTGGAAGAAAATTGTCACTGATATAAAGACGTGAATTCCTAAAACCCAATGACGGATAATAACTGTATTTTTCTTCTACTTTCTAATCAACCCTAGTTACTTTTTTGAAAAGATTTATTCACGTTGAATGAGTAAAGAATTTCAAAGGCCAGTACATTTCTTTCATAGAGAAACCAAATCAATTATGTCAGAAATCCAAGTATAAATTGTGTGGATTTGTACAGACTACTGTAGTCTTATGATAAATGTTTGTAGAAATTGAGTTGAATTAAATAGCACTCCATTTTGAATTACTCTGTATTTTGAAGATTTTGGCTCTTTTTCCTTTTTTTGGGGGGGGGTGGAATCCAATAAGCTTGTTTCAAATTTCAGAGGTTAAAGGACTTCTCTTGTTGAGCTGGGAATGATCCTGGGCATTCACTTGTGATTTAAAATCCACTAGAATCAGAACTATAGTACTGGTCTTGATTTTAAGATAATATGATATCTGTTTCATCTTTCTGAAATACTTGGAAACTTTATAGTGATACTGGAGTATAATTCCGACGGCTACTGAAAACTATTATAACATTGGTCATTATCTACAAACTGTGTTTGTGGGGAAAAATGGAAGTTATTTCAAATACTGTCACTGCTAAGAATCAAATGAGGAAGCTGTTGAGTGGGCAGGCATGACCTATAATCTTTCCAAAAACTAATCTCTCCTGTGTATCTGATTTGTAAGCCACCACCATAATTTTCCAAAGCACCTGGTCACTGCATATAAGTCCTGTGATTGCTGATGACAGGCCTATGTTTTTGTCCAATGAGGATGAATGTGTAGTGGAGAAAATTTTGTCTATGTGACAATAGCTAGACTAAAGTCTGTTCTGGAAGATTTATCCCACGTTTAACCAAAACAGATTACTGTAGATGGTGATTGGACTATGGCCACTTTAGATCAAAGTTTCTCCAATGTCCACCATGCACTACTTATTTCAGAATTGCCTGAGCTGCGTCATAAAACGCCAGTTCTCCAGCCTTTTCTATGATGGACTACATTAGACTCTGGGCATTCTGAGCTCAGGGTCTGAGAATCTGATTTGAATGAGCCCCCTAGCTGATTTACATCCTAAACGATATTTGAGACTGCCACCGAGACTTGAGAGGCAAGAGTCAAGATGATGTTCTTTTTCCCAAAACAGTTTTGGCTAGGGTCATAGCAGGGCTGGCTAAGTGAAGTCCAAGTATGGCGTATGTTATCAACTCATGGACAAGCGGGGATTTTCCATTTTTCAGGAATAGCAGGTAATGGAAGGCACCTTTGGCTACCTTACGTAGACACGGACTTATTGGCAGGATATGGTGGTGTAAGAAATATGTTAAGGATGAGGGTTGAAGAAGGAGAAACCAGGGCATCTCTGGGCATATGTGTATCAGGTGCTAACTAATGGTCAGAGCTTGGCTGAGGCAGCTTCAAACTTTATTATGCTAATTCCCAATCTTGTGTTCATCCCTTACCTGGAGGAAAGAGCACCTTCTAGGTGCACCCAACTGATAAGAAAATTTCCCAATAGGCTGTTATCAGAAGCAAAGAGGAATGACTGTCTAAGTCTATCAGATTCTCATTTGTTATCAATGTGATACACACATGACAACTCTTAAAGAAAGTAGCTAAGAGCTTAATTACGCTCTAAGATTAATCTTAGGTTAAGAAAACAACTCTCAATTTTTTTTTTTAATCCTCAGCCTGAATATGCCAATATTTGCTTTTGGTACATTCCACCAAGCCTTAGAAAGATGGAGGAAGGACCTGAATTCTGGGAAAAACTCAATTTAGTAAGTAATAAGTAAATTGCATTTTTCCTTTTGATGAAATGATTCCATTTCCATTGTCTATTGATCCTATGACTAATTCTGTACTTGTAAGACCTCTGGACGATGGAGAGAAGTGGCTCCTAGTGTCCTGAAAGGTAATGACATGCCAAGCAGTTGCCAACACTGCTTATGCTTGAACAATGTAACTTACTTGATCCACACATGAATTCCAAATAATGGCGCTGTTTGCAAGATAGTCATAGGATTCATTAGAAGTTCCCATTCCCAGCGTACTTCAGAAAGTATGATCTGATAACAGGACACAAGGTTAAAGTTCCGTCATGAATAGCTTCTTCGTACAACTCCACCAGTGTGGGTCTGTGACTGCTTACATCACCTCGCTTAGCGATAACGTTAAAAACCTTAATCTGGTACCCTTTGTGAGTGTGAGCCCTTCTGTTCTTTCCACCGACAGAAGCATCTTCTGCCCAAGGGGCTTATGTGACTAAAAAAGAAAGAAAGAAAAGAAAAGAAATGCCAGCAATGGGTTTCAACTGATCATAGAACCGAAAGGGCTTGACATTCTCTCCACACACAGCTGGTGAGGGCTGAGAGTCCCGAGTGAGGAGAAGCCCCAGGCTCTAGGGACTCGTTTTTCTCTCCCCTGCACCTCTCCCGGCATGGTCCTACCAGTTAAATCCCTGCCTCTACACCAGTTCCAAGAACTGTGAAGTCTTATGAGCCAACACTACTTGCTCCCACTCCCCTGCTACGTAGACATGGTGGGTATTGAAGTGAGCCAGTGGGAGTTTGCCCAGGATTCTGGGGCCATGATATGGAGAGTGGAATTCACAACCGGTTAGGACCATCAAAGTTGGGTCATGCTCTACCCCTTGCGTCTTCCCTCTCAAGCTCAGCTACCTCCATGGCCCTGGTTTGTAAAAATTCTGACCTGCAAACCCTTCCCTATCCTCTGTGAGAAAATCGGTGATCCTGTTAAGAGCTTTCATAATCAATTAGCAGCACTACTACTTCCCAGTGAGGCAAGCAATAAACATTTACTGAGTGCTCTCCATGCTGTGAACTGGAGACACAGACATTAACTAGACTTGGCCCCTGCCTTTGAGAAGCTCGTAAGTGGGGAGACACATGAGTAAGGGGACGATCCCAAGGTAACCAGTAAGGGCCCGGATGGAGATGAACCCTGTTTGCACCGATTGCCGAGAGAAAGATTATCTACCTCTCTGTGTGACACATTAGAACTAAGTCTTCAACGATCAGGAGAAGCCTGTTGAGGGCAGTTGTAGAGAAGTAGATTCCAGAAAGAATCATAGCATGATGACCTAGAGACATTAGAGAAGAGAATGTGATTCAAAGATCACAGGCGTGCGATGGGGCAGTCACGGGGTCCTTGTCTTTCATGACAAGAAGCTTAGAATTTGTGGCTAATTAAGAAGAAGAGGGAAGACCAAGGCCTTGAAGCCCTAACCAGCTCTAACCTCACCTGCAGCATCTCCTCTTAGCTTCAAGTCATTTTCTGTTTCTTCATGGCTCATTAAACCTCCTAACTGTAGCATAATATATACCCAATATATACATATTCTGCCCATTGTCAAACCCGAGATCCGGCAGCAGAGGAGAGGAGAGAGGGATGCTGCTCTCTGTTCCTTTGCCTAGAAAAACTCTTCATTACCCACGCCAGACAGTTAACAGTCCTGAGCTTTGTCTTGGGCTTTGTCTTGCATTTCTGTCATACTGAGTAACTAGAACAGTGCTAAAGAATGTATTTCAGGTGGTAAGTAACCCATAAAAGAGAAAAAAAAAAAAAGGACAGTGTGAAAATGTAATGGTGAGGCTTCTAGGGACATTGTGTACTTTGATGGAATACAACTGACTTTTTTTTCATCTTTTGTGTGATATGGAGGAGTAATTGCTCAGGGTTGAGGAAGATCTAGTTGCCATTCTTCTCACTTTTTCATTGTTAAGAAAAGCAACCAAGAATGTGTTCTTCGCGTTTTACTGACTGAGTACTGTCGTGTGGACCTGCATCAGGAAAACTAAACAGTCCCAGTATATTTGGGCTGCTTCTTGACTCTGTCTTCCTTTATGTGAAGAAATAGTTCTATTATTCATTCTCAAAAAAGTTTGAACTCGAAGGCGGATATACATGCTAAATCAGATTATTAACCGGATAATAACCTTTTCATCTTAACTGGAAATTGAGTATGAATCAGGACATTCTGTTCTATCCCCAGTATTTTCCAGCACTGATTCTCTTATGGTGAATATCCGTGACTCTCTATGCCTTCCTTTTGGAATGTTTTGCTGTCATTTAGAACCGTGGTTTCCTTGTCCCGTCTAATGTCATACTATTTTAATTGTTAGGGTCACTTCTGATTAGTAAGCATGTATGCCGCTAACACATAATCATCGGTTCACAGATTCTTAGTTTCCTTTTATTGTCTTTGTGTGGGTGTGTATGCATGGATTTGACAAGGAAGGAAGGTGTGTGGAGACATATATGTGTGTATGTATATATATACACATACACACACATATATATATATCTGATTCTTGTGCTTTTCTGCTTACTTTAGTATGGGAATGTAAGTATATGATTTATAATCCAGAGTGCACTTGAAGCACACTTAAAATTTATTTCGGGGTTTATCTTGGACAGAGAATCACAAACAAATAAATAAACCGAATAAGGGTTTGCCCCTCTGATTCAGGCTAGCGTCAGGCTGAGCTGTCAGATGGCGGGATCAGTGGCGTGATGAGTCTTCCCTTCAGCAGCCAGAAGGGAGAGGGATTCCTTGATAACGGACGCGGAGTTTCAGAGCATGCGAGTGTGTGTCTGTGTGTGTGCTGGCCAATGTACGTGCACGTGTGTGAGACTACTTTTGCGAACACAGCCCCTCTGCAGTCACTCCGCGAGACTACATTCGGTCACTGAGCTCCAGACGCTTTTCTGTTTAAGATGAGCTTTCTTCTGATGTTCGCAAGCTTCGGGTATCCTAGGTCTGCCTGCCTTCCCTGCCCACATCGAGTTTGCTTCCTTTCTGGTTTCCTTGCCTGGTGCCATCCCCATTGCCCCATTTGTTTTCTTTGCTCTCTGCATTTCCATACCTCCAGCTCTGCTCCCTCACGTCGCTCTTCTGGAAGCCTCTGTTGGCCTCCTGCTCTTTTCAGGAGCAGTTTTCAACCTCCTGCACCCAACGACCACTGTTCATAATACACATCCTTGACGTTCCTTTATTCTCCTCCAATGAGACCAATAAGAAAGGTGACCTACCTCCACCTAATTTTGTAAAAGGCAAGACAAGTCCTTGCATAAAACATGAAGGAGAACTGATCTTTGTAATACGGATGTGCATTTCTCTACACTATGCGTGGGCAGGTTGGCCCTGGAAGACACGAGGAAGTGAGTGGTGAGATTCTCACACATGCCCTCAGAACCACAGGGAGGGTAAACCGCCCACAGCGCCGTGTTTTGTAAGTCCGTGATGTTGCTGTTTCAAGTAACAAGCGTGGAATGCTATTAGCGATACCATTTTCAGAAGGGGCACACAACTCTTGGTAAAGCTTTGAGGAAAACAATTTTTTCTCTTTGATTTACAGGGTAGTAGAAAACTTAGTGTTTGATAAAAATGGGTGCAGAATATTTTGCATGTGTAGATAAAATGGGGTTAGAAAATGGGCTTGGATAATGACAAATCAGGTTTCTCACCTCATTTATTTCCAGTAGGATATAGAAAAGTTGGGCAAGACACAGGACAAGGCTTAGTTGCTCAGGACTGCTCTACACATTCCAAGGCAGGTGGCTTCTCTGTGTCCCCACTAAATGCCAATAGCAATCCCCGCACACTTTGAAAACTAAAACATCTGCCCAGAGTTCCTCCCTGAAGGGTGACTGGTCCACAGGATAAAATCGAGTCCATTCTTCTTGGCATCCAAGGGCCTTCATGTCTGATCATCAAATATTAAAATAGCAAGAGATTGAAAAGAATCTAAGTATTCAACTATAGAAAAATTGGTTAAATTATAGTACATAATTTATATGCAAATTTCTAGGGCCTAGACAATTACAATTCTATTCCAAAATAACATATTCATAAGTTATTATTAATTGAAAAAAATGAGTTATACAAACAGTCACTATAGTATAATGCCAATTTTGAAAGAATTATGTGTTTTTATGTGCACAGATGCTTATGTACATATGAACTATGGCTTATATGGTTAGACAAGGGGCAGACAACAGACATCAAAATATTTTAGAGATAGATTTACTTTAGATTCTAGAGATAGACTTTTCCTTTCTTTAGTATTCTTCCTCAACCTCTTGATTCTCTACAATTAACATGTATTGCTTTCGAGAAAATACTAGTAATAGCAATGACAATACTAATAAAGTGAAGTATGGAGCCCTTGACCTCATGAAACCGTTGGGTTCCTTGAGTGTTTACCTGCGCAGAGGCTACCCAGGTACCAACTACAATCTGCTAACAGTGCAAAAAATAAATAAAAAAAATAAATTGAGCATTCACCCCAGTATGTGTTTATTGTTTTGAAATTGTCTACATGTATTACTTTTAAATATAATATGTACATTTCAAAATGCACATAATCACTTTTAAGGATGAATTTTGAAATTTTAATTATTTAGCGTTGTTCTAATCTCTTCTTCTTATACCCCAGGGGATTGCCTTATTTGGAGATGATGATTATACCATATTTTAATCAATTAGTTCGCAAACTATCTTCTCTCATGACGTGTTTCCAGATGCAGTATATAATTTGTCTTCCCTTCCCATCTCTCTTTCTCTCTACTTATGAAAACACCCACACTATCTGCACTGATTTTAGGCTCAGAGGCATTGCCACTAGTGGTCTATGTTGAGACCTTCAACAGGATTTCCAGGGCTCCCAGCATCGTGGTAGATTCTGCTTTGCTCTCTAAAGTGATTGCCCCAAATAAGTTTCTGTCTGCGTGTTTCTTCAGAAGCCTCACACCAGTGGTTAGAGACGGAGGGTGAAGGAGTTAGGGAGATTCTGCAGAGACAAACCCGGAAGGGTAAGACCCGGAGAATGTACTTGAACATTCCATCAGTTTGCTTTGTCTCGTCTTTACTCAACGTTCTGACGCAGATTTCCTCCTTGGTCAACATTTCATAAATAATTCCGCATTGCGCCAAAGGCATTTACATCCTTAACAGTAATGAACAAGTTGTCTTGTTGCGCTCATATGTGGTCATTCCAACTTTATTTTGTTGTGGTTGTTTGCTGACCTGCAGATTTGTGACTAACGTTAGTTATTTATTACAGACGCCTTTCTCCTCAACAGGAGAAGAAAAATAAATCTTTTAGAACCTACTTGATGGGTGCGTTGTTTTATTGCTTATTTGGTGATATAGCTTGATATGCTATTCCAGAGATCTTTAGAGGGAATTTACTATTCTCCCTGGCAGGTTTCTGATTAACAGCACTAGAAGATGAGACTGCATGATCTGGGTGGGGTGTTGGGCTTCCTTGGGAGCCTCGTGGGGAAGACACCCAAGAGGCCACTTTCTGGGGGTGCTGGTGGGGCTTCAGTGCCCCCCTGCTCTGCTCCATTTATTTCCTGCACGTGTGTTCATGTATGCACATCAGAGTTCATACACATTTTGAGAGCTTCTGTATATTTTTGAGGATTCTGATTCTAATTTTCTTTCCATCACCATCTGTGACATTGGTATAGCCAATCACTCATTTTTGGATTTCGAGCTAAAAACAGCTTTCTTTAAAGATACAACAGTGTTTTGTTTTTAATTTTCAAGAATGAGTCTCTCTTTTAACAATGTGATATGACATTTATAATAGAATCGTCTATTATAAAAAAAATCTTGTTTCCTGTGGATGGAACTCATTTTAAAGCTGCGCTTCCTTTAAAATTTATATTTAAGGAGAATCTAATATAGACGTGCCCTTTACATGAAGTATTTCTGAATGCGACTTGAGAGACTCTTGTTCTGATAGTGGCTGGAATGTAGATTTTAAAAATGCTTCACTAATGAATTTCCTACGTCTAGTAGATACTGTATTTTCTTCCCCCAAACTATTAAGACTGAGGTGACAGGGCACCTGGGTGGCTCAGTGGGTTAAAGACTGAGGTGAAATGCTGTCCTTTTAAGTGTCCTCTCAGACAGAGCTGTTTTATCTACAATTTGTCTGATATCCTACTAGTTGTAGTCATTTGTTCTTGCTTGTGTCATTCTGCGGCTCAGGGCCAAGGTACCACTTGGGGGCATCAGGTGTAAGCACGGCCTTCTTCAAAAATCAGCTCGTTGGGATGCCTGGGTGGCTCAGTCGGTTAAGCGGCTGCCTTCGGCTCGGGTCATGATCCCAGCGTCCTGGGATCGAGTCCCGAGTCGGGCTCCTTGCTCGGCAGGGAGCCTGCTTCTCCCTCTGCCTCTGCCTGCCACTCTGTCTGCCTGTGCTTGCTCTCTCGCTCTCTCTCTCTCTGACAAATAAATAAATAAATTAAAAAAAATTTTAAAAATAAAATCAGCTCGTGGGGGCACCTTGGTGGCTCAGTGGGTTAAGCAATCTGCCTTCCCCTCGGGTCATGATCCTGGCATCCTGGGATCGAGTCCTGCATCAGGCTCCCTGCTCAGTGGAGAGCCTGCTCTTCCCTCTGCCTCTTCCTTCTGTTCCTGTTCTCTCTCTCTCTCTCTTAAATAAACAGATAAATATTTAAAAAACAAAACAAGAAATCAGCTGGGGATTTTGGGATGTACGCTCTGCTAAAAGACGTGGGATACTCTGAATGTTTCATGGGTTTATGCTCATTGCTCTTCCCTAGTTTAAGTCACAGTCCTTCTAGATAGCTCTACCCCTTTGTATTCATACAATTTCAACCAACAAAAGATCCTAACAGCATTCTTGTTGGCTATGCATGCACAGTGGGCGAGTTCCCAGTGAGCTTTCCTTTGTATTCAATAACATCTTTCAACACACAGAACACATATTTTTAGATGATTGTTCTTATTAATTTATTTACTTATATTGCTTTTTGGGCTTTGGGACTTTAAGCATTATTTTTAGATGCATCCAGCAGAATTTTTAAGGCTAGTGAGCTAAACTCCCCAGGAAAGCTAGACAAGTACGGATGTCCTCATTAAAAAAAAAAAAATTTTTTTTTCTTTCCTTTTAGTTTCCTCTCCTAAGTGTATGAGGCTCCGCTCTCTTGTTTCTTCTCATTTACTCTCCTTTTCATGGACTCTTCTCAGTTACTGTGGGAGAAACTTGGAGCTGGGCCTATCCGTTGAAAATTGAAATTGAGCAAAACGAAGCCAGGTGTCTCTGCGGGCTGAGGCTGAGCTCACGCGCCTGAGGTCGGGACAAGACGGGTTCTGAAAGAAGAATGGGCATATGTGTGACTCCCTGGCACTGGCCGATCCACTGGGCACTTTATTTTATTTTATTTTATTTTTTGGCAATCTCGATAACAGTGATGGAAACTGAAGCCAGACGAAAGAGTGAAAGCTGCATTTCCAAACACCTTTTGGTAGCTTGGGCTTCGGGTTCAGCACACAAGGACGGTATACTCAGCTGTGCAGGCCTTGTCTGTAGCAACTGCGTATGAACCAGTTCGGTAGCTGAAATATGCCAGTTTCTTTCGTCTCTGCTCAAATCCTGAGGCCACCGGAAATAATTCTGAATTTCCGACTAGGTCAGGGTGCACACTGAGGAAAGGCAGAAACTTAATCAGTCCAGGATGCATAGCTATGTCCTGAGGATAATTTTATTTCGTTTACTGGGTCAGAGGTGGCCAACTCAAGCACCCACAGAAGCTAGACAAGTAGCCCAAGTAAGGGAGGTAGACTGGCCATAATCCGATAGGGCATCAGGGTGTGATGGAGGAGAGAGCAGCAGCCTCCCTAAAGGCGGCAGCATCTACTCAGCTTCTAATGATGATGGCCCGGCGGGAATGCAGAGCTGGGTCCCACGTCTCACTGTTCAACAGATGCTAGATCCACAGATCCTTCCTTGAACTCTCCTTGGCTTTTGATGTTTTGCGTGTTGGCACATGATTAAAAAATTTGCAATGTACATGTCCGTGGGTTCTGGCCTTCTGGCCTTTCGTCTGAAACTCTTACCTACATTCGTCAGGACTTAGCTACCTGTTTCTGTGTGAGTGTCCCTGGAAGCTCCTTGGATGAGGCCATGTCCCATCCTGGTCTTTGTCCTTTCACGGCCGCTAGTGTGATGGTCAGTCCTCAGCCCACCATGAACTATGAGGGATGCCCAAGTTCTGTGGCATCTACCAGAAGAAGAAATCTCATTGCCGCGTGCTTTCGGATTTATCAACAAGGTTTTCGGTATGGCAATCTGGAGGCAAATGTGACAGCATCATTAGGATATATGGGCGAATTCTGTTCTTGTGCCTTCTCTGTTCCCCATCCTGAGAGCTAGATGGGGCCTCTGGGCTCTACGCCTCTCTTGAGACTTGGGGAGCCCTGAGGTGTCTGTCTTCCTAGGTTTTCTGAAAGCTTCAGCTGGCTGGTGAAGAGACCCAGAGAGGAAGGCAAAGAGTTTAGAAGCAGAGGGGCAGGCCCAGCAGAGTAAGGGGCTGAAGGAGGGGTGCTGAGAGTGAGTTCCCCAGGTAGGAATGACTTCCTGCTCCCCTCTGTGAGCATCCTAAGAAGGTGCGTGTGTGTGTATGTTCCCGATGTTGGAATGTCTGCTCATTCCTAACAGGTAAGGACATGGCACAGATATCACGGAACAAGGGACCATGCTGGTTCAGATTCTAGGCATATCATATACATAAAAATGCCTATATCATAGGCATAGAATGCCGGTTGATAAACGTGTATCTGCTATTTCGGACGCTTCCCATGTTTTGAAAAGTCAAGTTGGGGTGTCCGGGGGCACTCCCCGGCCCGGGAGGAGAGGGCGCAGGGGCCTGCGTCCCGCGCTCTGGTGTGCAAGCCGGTGCGCCGCGGCCCCCAAGTACCTCGGCGGGACAACGCGCAGCGGCGGCGGCGACCCTGCCCGGGCGCACGGCCCGACCCGCGCCCTCCCGTGCCTCGCGTCGCGTACCTTTGGACACAGATACTTGTCATCTTTCTACTGTTGAAATGGCAACCTACGAGATTTGAGATTCCTTGAGGACCAGAATCCCATAAAGGGCACACTGAAGAAGATACCCAGTTCTGGAAGAGATCTATGCCTGTGTGAATTAATAACCTCTAGAACAATGCCGTGTATAGCCATGTAAAGAAAAAAGAAACAGGTGAAATCAATGTTAATAACATAATTTATTTAATGTAATATATCCAAAATATTCTCATTCAACATAAAAGCAATGGAAAAATATAAGATTTTTCACATTCTAAAAAAAAAATATATATATAAGATTTTTCACATTCTAAAAAAAAAATTAAAAAAATATAAAAAAAATTTATTTTATTTTATTTTATTTTATTTTATTTTTTAGGCATTCTTTTTTTAGGCATTTTTTTAGGCATCATATCATCCTAGGCATTCTAGGACCAGTCACCTAGACGCTGACACTGAACCTCTCCAGGACCCCTGGGGACTGTGGGAGCTGTAATAATGGCAGAGACTGAGTTTCAGTCCGGCCTGGTAGGACTCTGGCTTGAGGCGGGATTTAATTTTATTCAAAGGCTATAAAGTACTGTGACATTTTGTGCACACCTGAGTTTATGGAGCAAAATTCATACCCACAACACAACCATTAAGGAAATTGCTCTGGACTCAATGCTGTAGTTTTTGATGCAAAACAAAGAGTGGATGCAGAGCTGAAAGAAATTATTATTATTATTTTATTTTATTTTATTTTATTTTATTTTATTTTATTGCAAAGGATCTTTGAAGTCCCTTTGCCAGAACCAAACCTGCCCCCTGGTGGCCCTTTTGCTCATTTCCCCATTCCGAGCTGGGAAGAGCTCCAGTGAACACTGACGTAGGAAAGGCTGTTGCAACATGGGTTAGAATTTCAGCCTCAGTGCTTCTAGCTTCTGCCAGACCCGGAAAGGTTCACCTGAGTACGAAATCACATTGGTCCTTGTCTTCACTTCAAATGCATTTCTGCTCGCCTTTTCATCTTTACTCCAAAGAAAGGAGTTCCTTTTTCCAGAGCACTCTTCCATGTTTACCTTTGGGGCTCCCATCCTGGACAATCCAATGGGCAATCTCTCTACCCCCAAACTTTTCTTCTCTCCCACCCCCTCCCCTTTCTCCTCACTCTCCCTCCTTCTCAGATTTGCATTCTTTTTCTCTCAGCTATTGCTGCCCTCAATCAAAAAACACATACAGGCTCCGACAACCTTGAAGGAAATCATTTTATGATTTTCACTGAGCATCGCTTCCCCTCACACAACTTCCTGTCTCTTTCTCCATCCCTCTGGACTAAACTTCTGAGAAGAAAAGCGCAAAGGAGCTGACTCTGGTCAGCACCCTGTGTCGCAGTTTATAAAACCATTCCCGTAATTTTGGGCATTCAGGTTGCTTATAGTGTTTTTGCCATTGTGAATGGTAATGGATGAACGTGTCCAGGCTCACA
>PISX010012047.1:0-62324 GCA_004024625.1 Mellivora capensis
GATTCTCTAATTTCCCTTTCTCTATTTTCATTGTTAGTGTATAAGAAAGCCACTGATTTCTGTACATTGACTTTGTATCCTGCCACGTTACTGAATTGCTGTGTGAGTTCTAGTAGTTTGGGGGTAGAGTCTTTTGGGTTTTCCATATAAAGTGTCATGTCATCTGCGAAGAGAGAGAGTTTGACTTCTTCCTTGCCAATTTGGATACCTTTTATTTCTCTTTGTTGTCTGATTGCTGTTGCTAGGACTTCTAATACTACGTTGAACAAGAGTGGTGAGAGTGGGCATCCTTGTCTTGTTCCTGATCTCAACGGGAAGGCTGTGAGCTTCTTCCCATTGAGGATGATGTTTCCTGTGGGTCTTTCATAGATAGATTTTATGAAGTTCAGGAATGTTCCCTCTATCCCTATACTTTGAAGCATTTTAATCAGGAACGGATGCTGTATTTTGTCAAATGCTTTTCTGCATCAATTGAGAGGACCATGTGGTTCTTCTCTCTTCTCTTATTGATTTGTTCTATCACATTGATTGACTTGTGAATGTTGAACCACCCTTGTTTCTCCAATGTTTATAGCAGCAATGGCCATGGTCGCCAAACTGTGGAAAGAACCAAGATGCCCTTCAAAAGACGAATGGATAAGGAAGATGTGGTCCATATACACTATGCAGTATTATGGCTCCATCAGAAAGGATGAATACCCAACTTTTGTAGCAACATGGACGGGACTGGAAGACATTATGCTGAGTGAAATAATTCAAGCAGAGCGAGTCAATTATCATATGGTTTCACTTATTCGCGGAGCATAACAAATAACATGGAGGACATGGGGAGATGGAGAGGAGAAGGGAGTTGAGGGAAATTGGTGGGGAGAGGAACCATGAGAGAATATGGACTCTGAAAAACAACCTGAGGGTTTTGAAGGGGCGGCGGGGTGGGAGGTTGGGGGAGCCAGGTGGTGGGTATTATGGAGGGCACGCATTGCATGGAGCACTGGGTGTGGTATAAAACTATGAATTCTGTTACGCTGAAAAGAAATGAAATAAAAAGAATTGAAAAAAAATTACGTGAGATGCATGCCAATTTTCTTTCATCTGAGTTTGTGTGGAAATTTTTATTTTTAAAGAGACTTTTCAGAAATGCATGATTAAAATTAGGCCGATTATATATCCCTCCTAACTTATCAAATGGTCCAAAATCCACTGTGCTGGATGAGAGGTAATTCTAGTTTCTTTACAAAACAAAACATACTTTGCAATGTATTTTGGAATTATCATTATGTGACATTTATAATATGATGACTAGTTCATATTATGCATTATGTAATAATGATAGTCTATATGTTGACTATTATATAGTAATTTATAATATTTTATAATTATGAATTGTAATTTGTTAGAATAATATAATTATCTTGTTATTATTTATAATATTAAAGAATTATTATAAGACACAATACAAAGATAATTACAGGATATACTATAGGACAATAATAACTCTTAAAAAGCCATTCCGGGGGCACCTGGGTGGCTCAGTCATTAAGCCTCTGCCTTCGGCTCAGGTCATGATCCCAGGGTCCTGGGATCGAGCCCCGCATCGGGCTCTCTGCTCAGCGGGAAGCCTGCTTCTCCCTCTTCCACTCCCCCTGCTTGTGTTCCATCTCTCACTGTGTCTCTCTCTGTCAAATAAATAAAAAATCTTAAAAAAAAAAAAGCCATTCCGGATCTTAAATGGTCTGTTTACAAACTGTATATGGCTACATTGATGACCAATACCTTAAAAGAGAGGAAGTGCTTTGGAGAAAGATGTCTGAAGACCCAAATCAGTGAGCCTAATAAAATAATTTTAAATTGCATATGCTATTAGATCTTCCTTTATCTTTTTTAGACACCTTCCTTAGTAAAGACACTAACCTTCTACATTGCACCCGATTTATTAAATTTATATCAGTGTTTCTAAATTAAATTTAGTCCACCAAAAATGTTTTTTTAGTCCAAAACTGTTTTTGTTCTATTAGATCTTATTTTAGAAGCATCATAGGTTTTCACCAGATAATTAAGGTAATTATTTTCACAGATGCATGGGCAGTAGTCACTTATCCCCTTGAAATGCCATTCATTTTTTTTGAGTAGCTATATACACACACCACACATACATATATATTACATATATACACATACATAAGTGTGTATATATGTCTGTGTATTTATATATTTTCGTATATTATATATATATTATATATATATAAAAAAGTATATAGCATATTTGCATATTGTAAAACAGTTGCTTCTGAATAGGTCAAGAGTGCCACTACCTTTTCTCACAAATAAAAAATTCTCTACAATATCAGGAAATATAAAATGTTAAATCACTTAAGGCACCACGCATGCTACAGCTATTTTTTTTAAGCTAAGAACTCACATATTGTCATTTACATTTCGCATCCATTCCTGTCTTCTGAACTCCTCTCTGGCCACATTTAACTCATTGATTGGTTCTGCTACCCGCAACGTTGGCTCCAAAGGCTTGTAGCGCTGTTCCAATACTTCAGTGATATCACGGAATGGTCCCTAACAAGAAAGAATGAGGAAATATTTTATTATGGAAGATGTTTTATCATATTATTGATGTTTAAGGGTGCTGAATATCTACTAAGTATACCAAGTTTACCAAATTATTTTTAAAGAACAAGTTTTTCTTTGAATTGGAAAATATATAGAATATCACATCTTCAAAAAATGCTCACACAAGTAGAAATGATTAAAGTATTTTAAATTAGCCAGAATTTTTCCCTACTTACATCAAAATACTTTTTATGCTGAACTGTTAAGTTTGTAGTTGTATTACTTTGTTTCTGATAAACTTAAAAATATTAGAAAAGATTCTGAGCATTGCTTTCAAAAAGTCTTATCAACAGAAATAGGATAACACATATTTTTTTTCACTAAAATAAAGGTGTTAAGTAAATGCCTCATCCTGCATTTAATTGATGACCCTCCAAGACACAGAGGGCCATAATTTTAATTAACTTAAGTGTTCTTTGGTAAGAAATTTAAGTTCTATTGCATATAACTCTGATACAATAGCAACCATCTGATGACACAAATATATAACAGAGGAAACCCCATAAGATGCAACAGTGAAGGTTTTATAATATATCTTATCTTTAAATTAGTAGTTACTTATACTAATTACTAGAATCCACTGGTTGTCTAATTAGTATCATATTAAGCACAATACAAATCAGAAGTGGCCATGGATTTTGCCATGTCATTAATTACATACTGCTTTTTTTTTCACCACTATTGTTGTGCAGGACTGAAGTGATATAAAATGGACAAAGATTCCTGATCATATTCCTTATCCTTAAAGATCTCTTCTTTAAATAGGTTATCACTAACAAGACACAGCTGGAGTTACTGCAAGCACTGAGTGAAGACTGTGGGGCTAATAAAAAGAAATGATTCACGCCTCATTTATGTTCACTTATGTTTTACATTAATAGAAACCAATAATAGGAACCAGTTACCATAAAAGTCATGGACCGTAAATAACACAAATGGCAAATAAGTATCATCTAGTACTTTTCACAGCTGGACAGGAGGATTGCTATATTTGAAAGTAGTTAATGGATTTTTATTGGAACTTTCCTTTTTAAAGATACAGTAACATGATTCTGAGTTCACTATTAAGAAATAAATGAGGATTTTTTTTTTTTAGATTCTTAATGTTTTACTTTGAGAAATTCTATGGTTTAAAACATAATGCATGGTTATGTTATCGGGAAAATTACTTCTTTAGACCTTTTCTCCTTATGTGTAAAATGGAATAAAAATTATCTCACGAAAGTGCTCTTAATATATATAAGACAATGTAAGTAACACTGTTAGCATTGTACTGAGAACATACTAAACATTCACAAATGATACCCCTGGCTTTTTTTTTTTCATTATTAGTTTGAAGAGAAGTTTGGGGAAGGTTTTGAACAATAGCAGCATCAAATATATGAGGAATTATGCAATGCTAGGACTTTGAAGGGACCTGCGTTCACAAGGAGGAATGGTCTTCTAAGTGACCAAGCTCTATCTTCTAAACTTTGTTGGTGTATCAGCGTAACACATATCCATTTGTAGACTTACCCTACTACTTGTTCTGGAACTTACTATTTCCAAAGAACTAGGAAATGAAAAAGGAGGAGCCGTATTCAAGCAACAAAATTTAGAATGAAAATAGACCCAGTCTTCCTGTTGGATTCAGCATAATCTTTGTGACCCTAATCCTCCATAATTCATAATCACATCCATCTCTCTATATCTATCAGTGCCTGGTCCACACATATCTTAGACTCTTAGACAAGTGTCTTGCCTTTGAGCTCAACAAACTTCTCCCTGGTTAGCAAACGACATTTACTGTCAAGCTTTTCCTATGCCAAAGCTTCTGTTAATTTGTATTTCTGTTGACAGACTGCCTTTCAGATCTCAAGTGATCTGAATATTGATCATACCTGGGGTGACATGGGGCCTCAGATTTTGGACATAGCTTCAAACTTCAGATCTGCTCATTGTACTCATTCCCAAACATTAATACCTAAAATGCCTAAACTCAACCCGAATCTGTAAGTTTCCTTTGACACTTAACTATAGTTTTCCAAAGTCTAACTTTATTGGCATCCAACCAAATCTTAAGTACAAGGGTCAGATATATTTATGTTCTTCTATAGTTTTAATGATCCATGTTATTTTACAGTCATCTTATATTTTTAAAATTTTCTCAAAGCTTAAATAATAACAAAGTTATGTTTTAAACTTCCAGGATTGTCTCATATACTTAAGAAATTTACCTCCCAAGCACAGACAGACCATCAGAATATAATTAACATTTGTAGTATAGCATATATAATCTTAAATCTCCCTAATGATGTATGTACCTTTAATATTATTAGATAATATATAGGAAATGTGGTTCAGTCCAGTAAAACCACAACTTAAATATCCCATTCTGTGAAAACAAAAATGGAAAAGAGGAAAAAAAAGAAGGAGAGAAAGTAAGGAAAGAAGCCAAAGGAAATTGAGAGAGAAGGTGAGATGAAATGATAGGTTGAGGAGGAATGGGAAGGCAGGAAGGAAAAAAAAAGGAAAGAAAGGAAGAAAGACAAGATTAAAATGATATGGAGCAGAGAGAGGAGGACCAGGGACAGGAATGGAGACAGGAAAAAAAAGGAAGAGAAAAAGAACAAGGGAAGAGAGGAAAAGGAAGGAGGGAGCAGAAAAGGAAAAGAAAATTAACAAGATCATTATTTGGTGGTATGCTAGATAAAGGTAATTTATGAGTGTATATGTACACACATATGCATGTACGTCTATCTGCAAATATCTGCATATGTATACGTATATACACATATATAAAATCTTTCATAAACATGTATATTCCATATATATACACATATATCATTATATGTATGTATATAATATTTTCTATATGTCTTCACATATATACTATTGTGATATAATGAGAAATACAGGGGCAACTGGGTGGCTCAGTTGGTTTAACATCTGCCTTAGGCTCAGGTGATGAGCTAGGAGTTCTGGGATCAAGAACCCCATCAGGCTCCCCGCTCAGCGGGAGTCTGCTTCTCCCTCTGACCCTCTTCACTCTGGTGCTCCCTCTCACTCTCTCTAACAAATAAAAACTTAAAAAACAAAAAAGAAATACATAATCTAGTGGTTTTTGTCACTGATTCCTGGCATAGAGCTCCTAAACTGCTTGCAATTTCCTGAATGATGCCTTTGTTATTGACAACAAGGTTACACCTGAGATTATGCTAATAAGGTGATTTAGCTTGGGCCCCCAGTAGCCTCTTGATGAAACTGGTCACCAGAAAGACCAAATGAATAGAAGGTTAAAATTTCCAGCTCCCGCTTCTGATCTCCAGGGAAAGGTAATGGAGCTCGAGATTGAGCTTTATAAAAAATCTTACACACACACACACAAAAAATCTTACACAAGGAGATCTGATGGGCTTCTCAACTGGCATACACATCCACACACATGCCAGGAGACAGGCGCATCCCCGCTCCCTGAGAACAAGCCTGTGCACTCTGGACCTTTTCAGACCTCACTCTGCGTTCCTCTTCACCTGGCTATTTATTTATTTCTATCCTTTATAATAAAGCAGCAAATGGAAATAAAATGTCTTCCTGAGTTCTGTGAACCATTCTAGTAAATTATCAAAGCTTAGGATGGGGTCATGGGACCCCTCAATTTATAGGCAGCTCAATAAGAAGTATAAGAGACCCAGAAATTGCTACTGCTATGTGACGTGAAGAACAGTTGTGTGGGGTTAGGCCCTTAAGTTGCAGAGTCTGCACGAACTCCTGGTAGCGTTAGAACTGGCTTGAATTGTTGGATACCAAATGGTATTCAGAGAATCAGAGAATTAGTTAGTTGTTGGAAAATACCTTGAGAATTAGTTAGCTGGAAAATATCTTGATTACATATATATTTTTCCAGATATATTTATACATTTGTTATATTTATTTACTATGTTACATAAATGTATGTGTATACATCCTCCATATAAATAAATACAACCATTTTTGCATGTATATTATATATGGATAAAAATTGTCCACATATATTATTCACATATATCCTGTATATACCTACATGCATGTATCTTTTATATGCATTCCATAAAAACTAAATACATATATGTATAAATAGAATGCTATGGAAGGGGAAACCATGTAAAGTACTAAAAGGATTGTATTGAGAAAAGTACATTAATAGAAATGAAGAGTGAATACGAACTAGTATAAATAGGCCATATAATAAAAGCATTAAAAAAGCAAAGCAATAAAGTTAATGTGAACTATAAGTATTATAAAACTCATATAAAATGATATTAAATGTCCATGGTTAATCTGAATATTATACAGTGTGGCAGTTTAGTCTGGACAACTTCTAGACAGTCTCTAATTCAGAAACATTTATATACCTGTATCTTATCAATACCGTTTCCTAAGAAGTTGCATTCAAAATTACTCTATGAATTCCATGTATTACCAATAGCTATCTCATTGAATACAGCATAAAATATGGATTATTAAGTATTCAAATATACAAAGTTATTTCTGATACCTTAGCAATCATTGAACACTTAATACATAAGCAATGGAAATACCATAGTTATCTTCTTTATAAAATAATAAACTGAATTGCTTATTCTGATGGTATCATGTAAAATCTTTCCTTGCATCAACTGAAATAGTAATATGCATAATTCAAATGGTAAAAATTCACTTACTTAGAATATAAAATTTATGTTATATTTGTTTTTAAAAACTATTTTAACTGTCTTTCTTAGAATATTGGTATAACCTATATTTTGAAAAGAATAATGAAACCATACTATGAAGGTATGTTCCAAAATAAACTAAAAATTTTCCAATTATCTCTGTTTTGTCCCTTTGCTCAACTCTCCCCACACTCCCACTTTATTTCAGAAAGAGGGGACACTCAACTTCTATGTTTTTTTGGATAGCTTTTTTTTTAAGTTCTTTCTATAATATAGTATAAGCCATCAGTTAATAGTATTTTTAAAAATTAGTATTATCAATTAGTAGTTTTAAGAGAGCAAAAAAATGCACAAATAAAGGGAATAAAAGACCCAATTATAGAAAGTGAATACATAACATCACAATAATTACAGCAAAGTGGAAATTACTTTATGGCATAGATGAAGTTGTCTTTAGCAAGCTGATGAAATGGTTAGGGTTGTGAAAACCAGTCTCTAAAATGACTTTCAATGATCCCACTTTCTAGGATTCAAACCCCTGTGTGGACTGGACTTAAGCACTTCTAAAAAACAAAATATGGCATAATAGGTCACTTGTGGCATGAGGTCATAAAAAGACTGTGACTTCTGTATTGAGAAGTCTCTAGCTTTTGGTTAGATCACTCCCCTGAGGGAAGCCAGCTGCCAGGGAGGGAGCTCTGTAGAGAGGCCAATGAGAGGAGGGACTAAGCTATGACCACAAGCAACCATTGGCTCTCCTCATCCTCCTGCTTGTCCCTACAACTGAGTTTTCACATGAAATCACAGTCTTGCCTGACACCTGACGGCAACTTCATGACAGATCTTGAGTCAGAGGTTCTCACCTAAGCTGGGCCTACAACACTGACCCACAGAAACGGCAAGATAAGAAATGTCTTTGGTTTAAGCCATCAGGTTTTCAAGTTATTTATTACATAGCAAAAGATATTCAGAGGAAAGCCTATGTAGGGAACTACTAGATGGGAGTTCTGGGAATCTGGCCATGTGAACCCAAATCAACCCAATCGCAGGATGAAGGCCCCTGGTGGCAGCTGTCTACTCCAGGTTAAGTATCTATGGAGATGCTAGAACTGTTGCTCACTGGGGCCTTTGGAGAGGGCCTATCATCACGCAATACATGCCACTCCACGCTATAGCCCTAGGAAGTCATTTGCCCTAGGAAGTCATTTGCCACTCCAGCTCTACAGCAACCCACAGGGAAGATTTTTTTTTTTTGTCTCTGTCTGATTCTTTCATTGTTTTGGGTCCACTGTAATTCCCTGAACTATGCTTTTAAATTATGTTTACAGCTGTACATAGATAGGAATCATCAGATGAGAAGTTAAAGTTGATAATACATCACTATTTGTCGAGCAACATGTTATAAGAGGTACTGTTAAAACAATGTTTTTAAAGAAAAAGGCTATATCCTAGCAAGAATCTTAACATTTTAACTTCATATTTCAAGTAATAAAATTCAGTACCATAGTTATTTGATGACTTCCCTCATACATATTTTCAACATACTTTATATTATATAATATAATAAATATTATATTATATAATTATATAATTATATAAATTTATAATTATATAAATAATATAAATAAAATAAATAAATAAATAATATAAATAAAAATATAATTATATAATTATATAAATTTATAATTATATAAATAAATAAAATAATATAATAAATATATTTATTATTTAAAATTAGATTCCATAAAAAATAATTTTGCTTTCTTGTCACAAAGACTAAACAATAACAACTTTAAAATAATAACAGCAAGAAATACATTCACGGACAGAATTCTTCTATAGGACTAATGAGTACCTGGCATTGTTTTCTATCAATGGGTGGCAGAATTTCCGATCGTGGAAAGGAACGGGCACTCGTACACTCCAGCCAACTGCTCGGGCTGACCCAGCGCTTCTCTTTAACTTTAGGCCTTTGGGATGTTAAAGGCTTTGCCTTTTGTAATCGCAACTCCCAGGGATCAGGATCTTTTCTGAATGGTGAATTGTATATACCTGGAATCTGAAGGAAAAGAACATAATTTTTATTTTTATTTTTAACTTTTCACAGGAAATAAAAGGAAGATGAAGTTGTATCATAAAAATTTTTGTATGTTTAAGGACAATTTTTAAGTAGAACTCTAGTTCTTAACTAGAGGCTGGCTTTAAATTCATCTATGGGGATTACAAAATACTTACTTTGTCTATACTCCAGACCAACAATTTCAGGGTCATTCATATTTAAAAACTAAAAATGTTAAACATCACTAAGCGATAGCTTCTACCTGGCATATATGGCACATTTAATATAACCGTATTTTAGAAAAAAATTGCAGAAGGACCTTAAATCATTCCTTCTGTTAACTATGTGTATGTATATTTAATCCTACCCATAAGTCACACATTCAGTCACACAAACTCAAATATGCAATGCTTGAACCAGTTTCAGGCACAAAATATGCACTCAATAAATACTTGGTTGCTTTAATGATTACACATTATACACCCTATTTAACAGCAGCTATTTTAAGTTCTCTACTTTAAAATAATAATCAAATTTGGAGATGCCTGGGCAGCTCAGTTGGGTAACTATCTGCCTTCTGCTTAGGTCATGATCCCAGGGTTCTGGGATTGAGCCCTGCATCAGGCTCCTTGCTCCCTCTGCCTCTAAACTTTCCCTGCTTTTGCTCTCACTTGCTCTCTCTGACAAAAAAACAAAATAAAA
Organism: Mellivora capensis; assembly: GCA_004024625.1. Lineage (NCBI taxonomy): Eukaryota > Metazoa > Chordata > Mammalia > Carnivora > Mustelidae > Mellivora > Mellivora capensis. The sequence continues at coordinate 10,057 of PISX010012047.1, forward strand.
ATCTTAAAAAAAAAATAAACTGGTATTTTATATTAGGTACTGTATTTCTGTAGTGTCATATTAGTAGTGTCAATATCAATTATTAATGTTCTTTCACTGATCTTGTCACACATTATATCAAAAGTCAACTTTGTTAGCATGCACCTACAATGCAATCGAGGCTCAAAAGATGTATATGTAACAAATGTTAAATTCAAGTTTAGCAGATACTCATTTTCTGAAAATTCAGTGGTGTCTGAATATACAAACGGCATAGAACCATATTTTGATACTCTTTTCATATATACAAATTCATACTCATAAGAAGTTATTTTTTACTTTTATAAAGATTTTTAGTTTATTTGAGGGGGAGGGGCAGACAGAGAGGGAGTAGGAGACTCCTGGCTGAGTAGGGAGCCGGACGCAAGCTCAATCTCAGAACCCTGGGATCGAGACCTGAGCCGAAGGCAGACGCTTCACTAACTAAGCCACCCAGGTGCCCCAGAAAAATTATATTTTAAGGATAGTATGACTTATTTAGTTCCTGTGTAAACACTCTGGACTAAGGTAAAGAATGTATCCATTAAACCTATATATTTTTCCTAAAATGTCCCTTTCTCTTATGTTACCATTATATGCAGAAATTTTTCTGGTTGCTGTATTTATTGACGGAATCAGCAGTTCCAAATTATTATGATTACCTAAGATCCTTGTCTTTGAAAAACTATCTTAGAAAATTTTATATTCCTGGGGCGCCTGGGTGGCATGATCTCAGGGTCCTGGGACTCAGTCCCACATCCAGCTCCCTGCTCAGCAGAAATCTGCTTCTCTCTCTCTCCCTTCCTCCACCCCTTCCACCCCTTCTCATGCTCCCTCTTGCTCTCTTGAGCAAATAAAGAAAGAAATAAAATCTAAAAAAAAAAAAAAAGAGAGAGAGAGAGATAAAAAGAAAATTTTATATTTCTGGCCTAATATTTCAATTAAATGCTAACCTTTTTCTAATACCAACAGAGGCTAGATTCAGTGTCCTATCCCTAATGCTCCATCAAGAGCCTGGGGACAACTCTGTCAGAGTTCCTACCTACCTACCACCTTGTTTCACAGTTATCTTTGTGTGTATCAACCTTCCCTAAACAAGCAGCTGGAGCACAGGGCCTCTGTTGTAGGTATTTTTGTAGCCCCATGGCCTAGTGGAGTCCTGGGCACATAGCAGACACTCAAAAACAATGCACTCTGCAGAAGGATCTGTGAAGCCTTCACTTTCCTCTTCTTTTCCAAAGTCACTTCAAGATCTCGGGAAAATGTTTGAGGGTTATTTCAACATCTTCTCAACTTCTTTCAAAGAATTACAGATTATACCCCTTTTATCTTTCTTACTATATCAGTTTTTCTGTGCCTCCAAACACACTGTGATCTAGAGCTAAATTATCAAGGACCCATTGTAAGTATATTTACAATTGGCTTTATCTAATAAAATTCACTTGTGTCACTTCCAACTCAAGTGAATTTCATTAGATAAAATCAATTGTAAATATACTTACATATCCTAAAAAATATTTTTGAACTGGGTTTTCTTTGTGATTTTTCCCCTATATAATTTATACAAAAAAATGTATTGAAACATTACTGGCAATTGTATAAACCATATTTAACATCATGCTAACATTCTCTCACTATAACACTATCAAACAAGGCAGATGCATAAACAGTTTAAATGATGTTAATAAAAGTACAGACACATATATTTAAAATAGTTCTTAGTGTAATTTTGAAGTGGGTGATAACTTTTAAGATGATTTTTAGGGTGAATTTCTATGATGAGAATCTATCAATAGTAATGAGAAGAAAACCAGCAAATATTACATTAAAAAGACTATTCTGACACAAATTTAACTAAATCTCCATAGTCTATGAAAAAATAGGAGTATGCCATCCTATTTAGGGATGATCTAGCTGACTTAAGTCTGTTAATCATTTCCACAACCTTGCAGATTAAAATAGTAAAATACATACAATTTAACTAGATTATAATTTATCAGTTAAAAATATCTATCTATTTGAATAACTGCTACCAGCCATTAACTTTACTCCATTAGAAATCTTCTTTGGTCTCCTTCCACATTTGCATGCACATGTATACATAGGCTAGATGGGAAATGCAAATAGATCAGTAGACATGATAGCTTTCTTAAATTATATTTTGCAACCTATATAGGGACCTCCTCATGTGTATTCTCTTTGCAATTTAAATCAAATATAGGTAGAAAATATATTTTAATTGAATTTAAAATGTATCATTTAAAATCTTCAAGGTGTCAGTTATTTTAGAAATTAATTTAATACAGTTGCTAACTTACGTCAATGAAAATGGTCTAGCCCTCTCTTGATCCCGACCGCAAGAAAATACCCTATTTATTTATATTGATACAGTATGCATTTAGCTATTACTTCTTTAAGTAAATAAAACAACCTTAACTTACTATTGTCTCAATTGCTACATTTTATCATTTGTAAGCCACTTGTGAATAATGGTTTGTTGTTGATTTTTCAAAATATTACTATGAGTCACAAAAGACAAAGTTAATCCTAAGGGACCATGACATATTTTTCAGTTTTCACATTTTTCACAACTTAGAAGGGCTACTGCCAAGCTAGCTTTTGGGACTTCATTTTCAGCAATAATTTTCTAGAGTGACCAACACTATGGGGAAATCTGTGCTAACTGTTTAAAAAAAAAAAAAAGCCTACAACTGAGTTATTTGCAGTACTGTCATGCTAACATTCAACTCAATAAGACCCAAGAAATCTCGGGAGAGGACTCTGCTAATAGCTTCTTACTGACCTCCTTGCATCAGGCTGGGCTGCTGACTGGTGGCCCAGTGGTGAATACAGCAAATGAGGTGTGAAAGCACTGATTTTTTTTAAAGGCTATGATTCTGACTCGTCAAAAGGGGGGGAAAAAAAGGCAATGAGTTATATAATAGATATATATTTTTCTTGAATTCCCCCCTTCAGACCCTCCATCATGGGAACTTAAGCATGACCTGGAATATTAATTATGTCAGGTTGAGCAACGAGCAAATGTACCATTTGTTACCCAGTCACCCTTAGCATTACATTAATATTTTGAACCATTCCATATTTCTAACAATCTATCAGTTGCTCTTTTCTTCTCAGGTTTTATTCTTTAGACTTACAAGTATTGTATGGGAAAGTACTTTAGAAATGCAATTGGTTTACAAGCAAATGGATGGTGGATTTGGAGCATCTACTGTTTTATTTCATGGAGAATGTATTTACGGTCATTTTCCACATATCCACAGACCTTCATTTTGTAATTGCCTGGGGAAAGCTATATTCTAATTCTCCCCTCTTCTCTTTGTTATTGAGGTTTACTTCTAAAACAAGCTGCTGTAAAATGAAAAGACTCTGAAACACGATTTTGTACACCTACAATTCCCAAAGCCCAATGGTTAGTCTTTCCATAATTTACCATATGCGAAATATTAATCTCTCATAATTTCCAAGTAACTGGTCACTCAGGAATGAGGAATTATGAAGTATACAGGATAGGTGGGAGGATTCAAGTTTTACTTTTGCAAATGTCAATCACACTGCAAATGGGAGCTGATTGCCACATAAAGGGAAAAAAATCAAGAAGTATTTTCTTGCATCAGGCTTCAGAATTTGTGAATACTAGGAGAGATACACAGTTCTAAAAGGTGGGGGGCTGATTAAAATATGTTCAGGATTCTAAGCTTTAATCAAAATTATTTTAAAAACTAAACACCAATCCAGCAGAGAAGAGCAGTAAAGATCTCTACTAACGAGGAAAGTCAAAGTGGGCCAGAGAACTGTGAATGAAGTATTTGTGAGGGTAGGGACTGCTGAATCAACACTGACCAATGCACTTCATCATAATTATCAAGACACACTAGGGCCAGGGGATTTATAAAAATCCCACTCAGCAAATAATTGCCCTGCTGTTAGGAGATAGTCAGAGTGTTAACACACTGTCACAGTCCAGTGTTTAGTAAGATATTCCACATTCAATTACTCTTGCTGAGAACTAAAAGGAAACATGGTCATTTCTCACCACCACAGTTGTGCTTCCACACGCATTTCAGACAACCGCCATGTTAACCCTCAGATACTGTACCCCAGAACAAAGAAGGATTTCATGGAAACACTTGGGATTCACAATGAATGTATTTGGTATAAAACTTATCTATACAAAGCAAGATTTATAAAGAAAAAAAAACTATTACTAACTACAGATGTTTTTCTGTGACGTTAGTGAAGAAGTTGAATTTTTAACTGTTCTGAGTCAAAGTACAGAGTGGGGTCATGTTAAATGAAGATCCCTGAGGTAGCTGGCTTCATTAGTTTAACAAATGATTTTTATGATCATTCTGATAATCCTAATCAATGGCATCACATGTTAAAATATTTTCATTAAGTATTGATTAAAACAATGAAATTTTTTAAAAAATACCATTCTCTATATGCTAATTCAATTCAATAAATATTTAGCACCTACTAACTTAGAAACACTTTACTGGATCTAAGTGGGTACAGATGAATGAAAAGTGATCACTCCCACCAAGCCATTCTCAGTGGTGGGGGAAGGGAGGGCTAGGACAGCAATTTTGTGACTGACAATAACATAACCAGCCTGTAGTAAGTACCCACTAATTACTGTTGTAAAAGAGGTTTACACCAGAGGTTACGGTACAACTATATACATCTTTTAGAAAGGGGCACCTGGGTGGCTCAGTGGGTTAAAACCTCTGCCTTCGGCTCAGGTCATGATCCCAGGGTCCTGGGATCGAGCCCCGCATCGGGCTCTCTGCTCTGTGGAGAGCCTGCTTCCTCCTCTCTCTCTGCCTACTTGTAATCTCTGTCTGTCAAATAAATAAATAAAATATTAAAAAAAAAAAAGAAAACTGTGGAAAAAGTATTTGACTTTCTTCTAAAGGTGGGTAGGAGGTTGGCAATAAAAAGGAAAGAAAGGCATTGCAGGCTAAGGGAAGGGTAAAAATAAAGACAAACATATTTGTGGTAAAACACAGAGCAGCTGTTCAGTGAATATCACACTGGCGGGTTTAAGTATGAAGCTATAGTCAGAGATGAGCTTATAAAGATAAACAGCGGCCAAACTCTAGAAGGCTGCAAATTACAATTAATTTTGCATAAAATGGAAATCTATTGATTTTCACATTCTCCCTTAGAAGGTATACTCAGGAAGAAGTCTGAAGCAGGCCTACAGAAACTCCATGAAAACACAGGTGAAAACCACAATATAAAGAGACAGAGAAAGCAACAGAACCAGTCTCAGATATGGTAGGCATATTTAAAACAACTATGATAAATATGTTAAGGGATCTAGTGGATAAAGTAGATAACAGGCAAGAACAGGTAGGCAATGAAAACAGAGACATGAAAATTCTAATAATCAAAAAGAAATGCCAGGGATCAAAAACATGGTAACAGAAATGAAGACTGCTCTTGATGGATTTATTTGTAGACAGGACATGGCTGATTAAAGAATTTCTGAATCTGAGGATATGTCAATAGAAAATTCCAAAATTCCAAAATTCCAAAATGGGAAGGCGAAGAAAAAAGTCCGATAAAAATGTAACAGAATAGGAGTTCCTGGGTGGCACAGCTGCTTAAGCACCCAACTCCTGGTTTCAACTCAGGTTGTGATGTCAGGGTTGTGAGACTGAGCCTCAAGTTGGGCTCTGTGCTCCATGCAGAGTCTGCTTGAGATTCTCTCTTCCTCTCTTCTGCCCTTCCCGCATGCTCTCTCTCTCTCCCAAATAAAAATAAATAAATGTTTAAATATATGTATAACACAATATCCAAGAAAGGTAGGATAACTTCAAAAGGTATATACCATGTACATAATGGTAACCCATTAGAAGGAAGAGAGAAAATAACAGAAAACATATGTGAAGTAATTATGACTGAATATTCCCCCAAATTAATACCAGACACTAAACTGCAGATCCAAAAAGCTCAGAGAATACACCAAGTAAAAGAAATGACAAATAAACACACAAACATATAGAGAGGCATATCATATTCAAACTTCTAAGAATCAAAGATAAGAAAATCTGTGAGAAGCAGAGGTGATAAGCACTTTAACAAAAGAGGATGCAAAGACAAGAATCACATCCAACTTTCCCTCAGAAATGATGCAAGCAAGACAAGATGCCCAGAGTGAACTCTAATGTAAACTATGGACTTTGGGTAATAATGATGTGTAGGGGTAATGAATGTATGGCAACTTCCTGACCAAATCTGTCGTGAACCCAAAACTGCTCAAATTTTTAAAAGCCTATAAAAATAGATAAACATATGCTTAGAATATAATACAACAATTCTATTCTTGGGAATCTAGAGAGGTGAAAAAACATGGAACATTGCCTATCTCAATACCTGGCTCAGGGTAGACAATCAATCCATGTTTATGTGAATGAATAAGTGAAATGGACCAAAAGTCTGTAAAGGAGGTGAAGACTGCTTATTGAAAGGTAAGATGAAAGAACAGTGGAAACAGAAGAATGACATGGACAGGGAGCATTCTATAGAAACAAAATCAGAAGACATGGATCTAGGGCGCCTGGGTGGCTCAGTGGGTTAAGCCATGGCTCAGGTCATAATCCCAGGGTCCTGGGATGGAGCCCCGCATCGGGCTCTCTGCTCAGCAAGAAGTCTGCTTCCCCGCCTACTCTCTGCCTGCCTCTCTGCCTACTTGTGACATCTGTCAAATAAATAAATAAAATATTTTTTAAAAAAGAAAAGACATGGATCTAATGTTTATTAAAAAGAACATAAGAGTATGTGGGCTTACAGAAAAACTTGGGCTTAGAACGCAGGCAGAGAAGGTAGAAAGAGGAGTAGTTATGCAGGAATATTATTACCTGTTTTGGAGTTATTAGAACTGAGCTCCCAAAAATCCAAGATGAAAGGTCCAGTGTATAGTTGTAATAGTAGGTCTGAAACTTGGGAATGAGGTCATAGTTAGTGACTGGAGTGTTTTCTGAATAAAAATATCTGAAGGTCTGGAAATGGATGGGGTCACTGAGAGAAAGCATGCAGGGAATTCAGGGGAACAGTCTTAGGAGTGTACACATACAAGAAATAAGTGGGAGAAGAAATGCCCATGAAGGACACTCAAAAGAGCAAACAGTGAGGGAGCAGAGGCAGTACACAAGGGAGAAGACCATTTCATGAAGGAGGTCAGCAGTGTCAGAAGCTCAGGAGAGGTGGAACGGCATGAGGACAAAAATGCACAACTGGCATGGTAATTAGAAGGTGACAGGTGACCTCCACAGAAGCAAATTGTGTTCTTGTGGCACAAATCACATCGTAATTCATTGAATGTGAGGAAAGAAAAAGAAATGGAGACTAATTTGAGTCTTCTAAAATACAGCAATATTATGATGACTAAGAAAATCTTGGGACTAAAGAACATTCCACCCACCTCCCAAACCCCACCAGGATTTCCCTTTAACTATACTGCATTTTGAAAGAATTTTTGAGAGAAGACTCCATGTATAATACTTTCTGGGAAATCTTCCCCACTAAACAATTCCTTTATCTTTTCCCCTGTAAATGTTTAAGTCACTATTCTACTGATGCCTACAAGGACTGGATGAAAGCTGCTTATTTTCTTGCTTAGGAAATTTTTCTAGGCCGTTCCTTTCCCCAACATGTAGCAACCTTCCTTACCCCCGCAATACAGCTTCATTTACCTCCTCCCCTCCTCTATTTGCTGCCTTGGCACTCTCTCCAGATTTGGCTTTGATTCCTGCTTTTCCATTTGAGTCACAGCATTGACAGTTTGCAAATAATTATAAAATAGTGAAATTAGCATTGATATGTATTAATGCTCATACTGAGAATAGACCGCTCTGTGGGGTTAGGACAGCTGGTATTTGAGCAGTGTGAAAGAAGAAAAGGGATGTGCTCGATGTGTAAGGTGAGGGAAGGCATTCCAGAAAACAGCAAGATGTGCAAAGGAACAGAAACTTTAAATAACTTTGATATTAAAGAACTATAAATAATCCCATATAATATCAGAGAAAAGATATACACTGAATACTATTGAATACACTACTGAAGAAGACTGAGAAGAAATGATCAAAGATAGAAGGCTGACCGTAGTGTCACCAAGGCCAAAGCAAGTTCCAATACCACAGTGTACAAACCTCCTAGAGGTCCTGCGGATTTATAAACAGGAGATTCCTGGGTGGTCCTTATCAAGAGGTATTCTGAGTAGAGCAGTGAAGGTGGACACCCAGGTCCACAGTGATTTGATAACTCCCTATTGCAATGCCTCTAACACACAATTTCTACACATTCTGTGCTGGCTTATTATACGTACTGCTGAAGTCTGAATGACCTAAGAAAAATAGTAAAGCGTGTATTTGTGACCACCACCCACCCCAAACCTTCCCTTATATACCACTGCTCCCCCCTCGGAAACTTACTATTTTCTTTTGCTCAATTCTTCGATAGTGATTTAATTTGAAAAATGATTTCATGGTTTGGGTTTAAAAGATGCCTTTCAAGACAATTAGTTGCTAAAAGAAAAAATACTTAGCATCACAGAAACAGGCAAACCGAATTGAAAATTTTCTTTTGTTAAAGAAAATGTACTAATAGAATGGAGCATTTGTCAAACTTTATTCCCAGTGCTATCTGGGGCTCTGCAAAACACTGATTTCCCAAGAGCCTTTGAAGAAAGATTTCTTAAGCAAACAGGAGGAAGGCATTTTAAGTTTTTATCAAAGTATAGGATTGACTGCCTCATGGGGAAATGCTATGCTGCCTTAATCTTGTCGGCTACAATCTCATGACCAGATCTCAAAGACCACCTCATTTTTAGACTACTGTGTTCTCACAGTCTTGTTTGGTAAACCTGTGGCTTCTTGTATGGAAATTATTAATTAGTACCTATTAGGTACAGATTATACCTGCCACTTTGTGATAACTGAGCTGAGTCTTTAGTATTTCTGCACTTTTCTGTGTTATCCTTCAATAAAAATTTTATCTTTTTTAGGTTATCTTTTGCTTTCTTATTTTGCTTTGACCTCCTTGGTGGTAGGGAGCCCAGAAAACTCCACTATGCTTCACAACCCTGTTATCTTTTATCTCGAACTCAAACTCAAAAGCCCCTCTGGTGGTAAAACAATTTGGGGGAAATAATAACATCTAAATAACTTAATTAAAGGGAAAGTAATTTAATCGAAGGGAGTTGGCCAACACAATGTCTTGATCAAAAAACTGATCCGGTCTAAAATGAATAATAGGCTAGCCTCTGGCTTTTGGGGTGTACCACTGGGTTATTTTTCAAGTTTTTATGTGAGCTTTCTATTTCATTCCTCATTTCAAAAATATGAGGAAATAATACCTCCCTTGTACTCTTTAATCCATTAATTCACCTTCAGTCCATCACATTATTACTGTGCTAATGAAAATAAAGAACAGAGGCAGAGCGACTTAAACTTCTCTACAATAAGAGGTAATCGGATCAAATAACTATTTATCTATTTGCTTTACTGTCAAATTGTTCATGCCCAAATAACTATCTGCCAAATGAATCCCAACTCTCCTTTACATTCTCTGGTATGCTCGTCCTCAACTACCCTGTTCCTTTTCTCAATACTTCTGATCCCTTGTCTATGATCCTTCCAGCCTTGCCCCATGGAACCCTTCTCCCATCTATGCTAAACAATTTCTCTTTGCCCCCAAACTTTTCAATAAATATATTCTCTACATTTCTTCATTATGACTGAATCTTCCTTCACCTCTAGAGCAGGCCTACTGGACAAAGCATTTTAGTACTCCCCTACAAAGCATTTAGTACTCCCACATAGTAACTAGGGAGAGATTTGCGTTTTCTTAGTTCCCCAATGTCTTTTTCAAACCAGTACTCATCAACTTTCTTGCACTCTGAATATGCACTCTTTTATCCCTCCTTGTGGTTATCATACACAGACTCGTTGGTCATTTGCCCATATTCATGATAGCCTTTGGCATTTAGCTCAGTCTTCCTTTCTACTATGTACTCTGGGATTTCATGTATAGGTGGGTGACCCATCCCAACAGTAAGCCTCACAGTTCTTTGACTCCTTCAACCTCACTGACCTTTATGTTACATTACTAGTTAGAGCAAGAGAGATATGGCAAAAACATTTACATTCTTAAGATATTTCTTTATCTCAAATCATATTATCACAAAACAATGTATAATCATGTTGAATAGGATGTCTGTGGTTTCAGAATTTCAGTTGATGCCTCAAAGACAGAAATACTTATTTTTAAAAGATTGATTAATTTATTTTAGAGGTGGGGAAGCAGTAGGGGAGGGGCAGAGGCAGAGAGAGAGAGAGAGAGAGAGAGATCATCTCAAGCAGACTCCCTGCTGAGCATAGAGCCCAACTGGGAGCTTGATCCCATGACCCTGAGAGATCATGACCTGAGCCAAAATCAGGAGTCCGACCCTCAACCAACTGAGCCACTCAGGCACCCCAACATGAAAATGCTTAACAGATGATATAAGTACCCCCCTTATTCCTCTGGTTCATGGTTGTTTTCTCTAGAAGACAAACTCATTGCCCAACAGCTCTCCAGAGTGCCCATGAAGGCTTGCTTGCCTTCCTGTGAGAAGGCCCTCCATGTTAGACTTATGCCTCCACCTCCTGATGCTTAAAGGTACTGATAAGCTAACACACACACACACAAAACATCAAAAGCTAATAATGCTGAATATATTGTCTAGTAATTGTCATCAAATAAACAGAAATTTAAAGATCTATCTATCTATCTATCTATCTATATATAATGTTGAGCTAGGACCTTTCTCAGCCCTCTTTAAACCATACCTTAAAGAAACCAAAGCATGGTTTTCAAGATAGCCAGATCATAGTCTGAATTTCATCTTTTTCACTCTATCTAGTTATATAACTTGGCTTAATTTGGGACATTACAGAATGAAAAGAAAATGTTAGTGGTGTCTTTGCCTTTTCTTTGAAGATAAGATTTGCCCTTTTAAAAGTCACACAGAATATATTTTACCAAACACAGGTATCAGTTACTAAAAATTATTACATCTGTCAAAATAATTGTCTTATCTACAGTTTTTATTTAATTCAGAGAAGAAATAGTGAATAACTAGGACTGAAATAAAAGCTGCCTTTCTTGTTTTGAATATGAAAGTATTATAAATCAGAATTAGGACATGTATTAGAAATACTATGATTCTGATATTGGAAATTGGGGATATTAAAGTGACAATGTTGCTCTCTTTTATGAATTTACCTATGTTAGAAGGAAGCAAAAAATCATAACACCAATAGTAAATGTTATATAAAGACATGGAGGAAAAAAGCAACAACCATGCCTTGCAAGGTCAGGGAAGGCCCAATCACAATTTTAGCATTCAGATAACTGTCGACAGAGAAGCTGATTTGGGTATGGCTATATAAATAACCAAACCAGGTAAAATAAACTGAATCATTTTAATGATAAAAATTTAAGACTAATTCAGATGGCCATAAATCAACTTATGCATATATAGCATAAGCATAGACAACAAATATGGGTACAAGATTATATTAATGACTCATAATTTATTTCAAAGATATATTAATATTGAAATTATATGCATATGTACATGTACTAATTTAAAAGGAGATGGAAAATAAAGCTGAATAAATTTAAGAGAAAAAATTTTAACATTCAGCTCTTTAAAGGGACTAAAACTATAAAAGAATGTTTTACATTATATAAGCACCTTGAAAATATTACTTTTCTCTAAACTAAGAGCAATCGTATCCTTTCAGCAACACTCTCCTTTCTATATAACAACAGCTATTGAGACCCACAATTTATTTATTTTAGGCCCAGGAGATATTAAAAGATTAAGATTTAAAGACAAATTATTTCTCTTTTCTCCCTTCTTCACGCCTTCCTTCCATTTACTCATCTTTTAGTTTACTGTCTGCTGTGATATTGTATAGATAACATAACTCCTTTTTGAGTGAAATACTTCCAACTGTCAAAACATATATACATAGAAACACCAATTGGTAACACTATTTAACAGAAAACCTGCCACTTTATACTAAAATATTTAAAGTCATGTTTCTCACACCAAAATGAAACTAAATTTTTTTAAAGTAGGCTCAATGCCCAACATGGAGACCAATGTGGGGCCCAAACTCACAACCCCAAAATCAAGACCTGAGCCATGACTCAGAGATCTAGACCTAAGCTGAAATTAAGAGTCAGTCGCATAATGGAATGAGCCACCCCAGGTGCCCTGAAACTAGTTTTTAATATGATTTTTAAATAAACAACTGTATTTCTTGTTTATGTTTCTTTTGTGACTATAATACATATATGAAATATTGTACATACTTTCTATGTCTTTTAAAATATTTACCTGCTTTATATTGCATAAAATCTCAAGGTCATAGATGATTTATTGTGTTGGACTATACCTTAATTTACACTCAAAAGTTAAGGATACTCATGCTCTTATAGTGACCTTAATAAACTACATTAGTCAATGTTTGAGTATCTTGATCATTTAGTTAAGAGTTCATTTTAAGAAAATATTTGAAAGTATAAACTTTCTGCCTGTGTCCCCAGTTTTACACAGGAATAATGTTCTTGATTGTAGGGTACAAGAGTTAGGAATGGAGATATACAGAAGATTAAAGGAAGAAGAAGAAATAAAGAAAGATTTTGAATTCATCCAAAGCCTGAGATTTTAAATCCTGGACTCCAGCTATTCGGTGGAAATATTTCTAACATTTGCCAATCCAAAAGAGTGAATTTAAATATTAAGAACATGGGGTGAGCAGAACTTACCTATATAAAGTTATTCTTCTAGACTTATTGAAGAGCTAAGATAAACCATGAGCTGACAAATTCTACGTCTTCATTATTTATCCATTATAACAGCACCTACCTTCTAACTGGTCTCATTCTAAGATATTTCTAAAGTATCTTAAAAATAGAAAACTAGTCATAATAATAGTGGGAATAAATCTTCAAACCTATAAACAACTATAGCCCTAATTATTTCATCAGATCTAGTTAGAGCAATGGTATAATTTCCTTGAGTCTCTAAGTTTTAGATTTCATTGCATTATAATTAGGGATGGCAAAAGGAACCACCAAAAACTCAGCCTTCACTAATCAATGAAGAAGTTGAAAAAATTGATTATAATTAACATACCAATAACATAAAGTTTATAAAAACTAATAGAAATAAGCATATACCAGTTAACTGCTAATTACTTTGTGTAAAGTATCTGCATACAATACAGTTTAAAATATGGTGTGCTAGAGTATAAAGGTAAGTAAAGAAACATTTTACAATTAAGGTAGAGAGTGGGAACTACTTTTGTTACAAATTTTTTCTAATTCTTTTCTGACTTTTGAATTTTCTATTAAAGTTGTATTTGAAATTTTATATAAGCCTGTATCTGTATATGTATATACAACACATATACATATATAGATGTGTATATATATTTGGTAATCGTTTAATACCTGTAATGCCTAGTAAGAACTCTCCCTACCCCATATCTAATACATTAAAAATTCACCTCATTGCTGGATGGAAATAAACAGACCCTGATTTTGATGTCCAAAAATAAAACATAATAAATAGAGGACTAAAAATATCAAGTGCCTCAATTTTATGGATAGGACTAAAATAATAATGTTCATTTAAATGTCTGAATGTTAGATTTGATATCTGATACACAGAAGATTATCATACAAAAATTAAAATAGTTTTAATAGTTAAAACTTCTTTGAGCAAGTTTAACACAATACAAATATATAGTCCAACTAGAGGTGAAGTAACAGTGAAGTTGATTCACCTTAATCTCTGGTGTCTTCATTTTCACAGGATCTTTCCATAACACAAGGAGGGACCCTGGCAATGTGTTCACATGGTTATGTTATTCGGTAAAATTTGTGAAAGTGAGACATCAGTTAATTCCTCTGTCTCTTATGCTCTGACTTATCCTCTATCACGCTTTGTTGGGTGGGACCAGAGCAGCTATGGGCATGCTGGAGACGAAACCAGGAAAAAAGCTAAGATGGGTATGTATTTAATTTAGGTTTGGTTGGATATATTTAATGAGGGTCTTTTTTTCTCTGTTACTCCCAAGTATAGTTAAAGTTTTTTAGCAATACCAATGTAGGAATAACTTTCAGGACTATTCCTGAACGCAGTGTGCAGACTCACCAGGCACCATGAATAAAAGGTGCAGGACCAGAGGCTGCTCTGGACTATGAACACCCTGAACTGTCTGGCCCGGGAGTATGTGCTAGTGGAAGAGAAGTGGGGCTTTCTCAAATGGAGAATTTGATTCTCTTCATTTCCTATACAAAACAGAAGATCCTTCCTTTCAAAAATATAGTTAATAATGCACCATATGCAAATAGAAATGCATCATTTAACTTTCTTACAGTAATGAAAAAATTTAGATCAGTGTTCCTACAAAAAGGAGTGAATAACTTTCTCTTTTCACTCCAGAAAATATAACAAAATTATTGTCAAAGAAAGAGGCAATCAAAGAGCATGAGACCAAAATAAGAGGAGCAAATACAATAGATCTATCAAGCAGTTAATGAAACTACTGTCATATTTAGAGGGGTGGTGTTCTCAGATGTTAAAATCTGAAATGTGCTTGAGATGATTTCTTACTCATTACAAAAGGTATTCATCTTCCTGTTTTTGTAACTTTATACAGTTTCTTCTTGAAGATAGATCCCCAAATTGTATAAGCTTCAGGCCCCCAAACACATGAATCTGTCACATGTACAAGGAGAGGTTTACAGTGTGTTTTGCTAATGGACACTTTTTAAAATAACTTTTAAAATGCAGCATGCTGAAAAAGAAAATATATGTAAGAAACATAGCTAGGAAAACTTTTCTACCCGAGTGGTCTAAATTTTATTATATTTTTGCCTCCATTTTTTAGATGCATGATGGATAAATGATGGCAAGGAGAAGAGCATGGAAGGGACTTATTTGGGGACACAAGACTTTTTTTTTTAACCTTTTCACTTTAACTCTTCAAAGAGTAATGACAATAGACAAGAATTTTATCTCTTTCATATATTACAGGATAATAAAAACTATAATGTTAAAGAGGAAGGAAATAAAATGCACAAGTTAATAGCTAATTCATTCGCCACACTAGTTCAGTCCTTGGCCTTTTCTGAACAGAGACTGCCAACAGTAACAGATTATGTGATGGTTTTGTGATGTGGACAGTTCACTTGGGACCATGAGCAAATGACCAAACTTGAGGACCTGCCTCATAAACTATGGATCCAAAGATCAAGGTCAGATCTTTATTCACTACATAGTCTTCTGGAAAGAATGTATCTGCCAAGTGTCCAGAGGAAAAATGAGTACCAAACAAGAGCATTTCAATCACCAGAAAGATAACTGCTACTTTACAGAAATTATGGGGATAAATGTATTAAAAGTGCTTTGAGCTATTCACAGAAAGACACCATAGAAATCTATATTATGTTCTGGCTTGCTTCATTCGCTCTCTTACATGCAAGGCCTAGTTTTTCTATTTGTCCATGAATTCGTTCAAATCAACACTCCTGCTAAGTACCAAAACATCTCAGAGAAAGGGTAAAATGAGAACTCAGTGAACTGAGGTAAGTCAAGGAGCAGTACATGCTCAGAATACTAGTGTTTTCAAGGATAAAGAGATATCCATAAACCTAGAACAAAGTCCCTTCCAAATAGAGTCTATTTAGGTGAATCACATGTAGACCATAGATGCAGAGCACTCACTCAGGTTTTCACTGTGGCTGCACTGTACTAAGGATGCCCCCACATCACAGAGTTTAAATAAACTAGTTAGACAACCTTGGGCTGGTTGCTTCATCTTACAGACCTGCTTTCTTTAACCTGTTAACAGAAAGAGCTAGAAAGGTAAACTCTAAAGATTCCATGCTGCTCTAATATATTCCAATCAGGGGTCCTGTCCTCTGTCAGTGTGAGTTCCTATTTTTATATTTTTCTCCATGGAAACATACAAACTACTGGGAAGTTGGCAAAAACAAATATAAGATCCTTCAAGTAAGACTTATGAATCTACTCCCACTCCCTACTTCCGTCATTCTCAGTTTTATTGCCAGACCTTTTCAACCTAAAAAAAGGTGCCATAACCAGGGAGTGGGTAATGTAAAAATTAAGAATTCATTGTTGGGAATGCTGTGTGATGTATGAAAGAAATAAAACGAATCTAGAGTGATATTTTTAGCCAGGAATACTAAATAGTGATGCTAAGCAAAATGGCAGAATTGTCACGTTTCTCTCACATGGCCTCCTAATTATCTTTCAGTGCCTTACAAGATCTACTTTTCTCCCCAGACATTCCACGTAGTCAATATATCCCTTACCATCTCTGGCTCCCTTTGTTACCAACCTTGTGCCCAATTTGGTCTTCATACTATAGGCATTGCCTCGGGACTCTGGACATACTTTCCTCCTTCCTTTTATGATAGCCTACTCACCGTTATCTTCACCAAGCTCTACTGATAAGAACACCTTAATAGCTGTCTCCTTTCTAAAAGTATTTTAATTTAGTATGGGAAAAAGAAATAGATCTTTAACGATAAAGTAATGGCAAAATCAAAGTGTTAGTGGGAACGTATGTGAGATGTTGACTCTCTTTTGGGGGTGGGGGGTGGGGTAAAGGGAAGCTTCTGAGTTTCCAGAATATGACAAAGCCACAAGAAGTCACCTATCTCATATAAAGAGAGCCTTGTGATGAATGTTTCTAGGGTATAAAAATCAGACTGTGTCAGGATGCTAACCCTGAGGATGAAAGACAGCTAAGACTAAGTACAAACAGGCAGAGGACAGTCGGTCTGGAGAGTGTCAAATGCGCTGAAAACCTTGGGTTTTATCCTGCGGACAACAGGGAATCGTCAGAGGTTTAAAAACTGTAGAGAGACATGACATAAAAAGTACTATTTTAGCAAAATTTATCCAATGGTGATAAACAGAAAAAGAACAAAAGACTAAACAAAAAATTTTTAAATTTTTAAAAATTTAAAAAAAATATTTTTAATTAAAAAAATGTTTTTAGAGATTATTACTATTGCTCAGACTTCAGGAAATGGACATAATGGAATTTATTTAGAAGATGGTAGGAAGAGTAAATTGAAAGAAGACTGTGATTTTACCCAGAAAATGAAAAAGAGGGAAAGATTTTAACAATCTGGATGACTAGGAATAGTCTAGATCATTGATCAAAATAAAGACTGATTTGGACAAATAAAGAAAAAAAGCACATAAAGAAGAAAAAAAAAAGCCAAAAAGCAGAAGCAGGGAACCATGCGAATGCCCTGAATCAGGTTGCATCAAGCCATGAAGATCAAAAATGTAATATACTCAATATAGTGGATACAATTAACAGCCATAAATATCAAGGCATACACCCTTTTGCATGTATATTATGGAAATACAGAGATGGGGGAAGGGAGCGGAGAGGAAAAAAGAGAAGGTGGGGCATCCTACCTAGAAATGAGAGAGGAACATAGTATTTTTAAGCCAAAGAAGTGGTTTTTATATAAGGATCAAGAGGTATAAAAGTGTATCCCAGAGAGTTACTATAGGGGTACTTTTGATATCATACTTGATCTCCCAACTATTGCTGTGGTTTACCACTGGTTAAGGAAAATGCCTTATGAGAAGGATCTCCAAAGATGCTTTCCAACTACACCATATACACAAAGATGCATCACACACACACACACACACACACACACACACACGTGCATGCTTGCCCATGTATGGGTACACACTGAAAGGCTGCCTTTCTTCTCTTACTTAATTACCTCAAATTAAAAGTGTGTAATCACATATTAAGCACAGAATCTCCCCATTTATGATTTTGAGGAGAAAGAGTTGAAAGCAATAAAGGGATTGGAAGACTTACTGTATTGCTTAATTTACACATTTTTTCACTTTATAGATTTGTCTTATAGACATGCTATCCATATCAATATGGTATCCATATCAACAGAGTATCAATTATTTTCCTTAAGTTTTTTTTTTTAAGATTTTATGTATTTATTTTACAGAGAGAGACACAGTGAGAGAGGGAACACAAGCAGGGGGAGCGGGAGAGGGAGAAGCAGGCTTCCTGCCGAGCAGGGAGCCCAATGTGGGCAGGGCTCAATCCCAGGACCCTGGGATCATGACCTGAGCCGAAGGCAGATGCTTAAAGACTGAGCCACCCAGGCATCCTATGTTATAGTAAGTTTTTTAAATTAAGCTACTTTCCTTTCATATACACATGTGATCTGATACAATTTTGAAAAAAAAAAAAGTTGCTGAAACCATTTGTTTCTCTCAAAAAATAAGTAAAGACAATGTTTTATGAATATTAATTGGAGTATGAGGTATTTTTAAAGAATCTTAAATAATTGAAAACCATTAACTCAGTATCCATATAAAAATGACCCATTAAAGAAAAAAAATGAAAACGTATAAGTAATGATGTGAAAATCATTTCCATAAAATGTTACAAATTTTAATTAAATTTATAAATTTTCACTTTAGTTTTAATGTGAATATGTACAAACTATTAAAAGCCATTGTTATAAAATAAAATACATACAGTTGTACTTACTCATGAATATATTTTGTATCTGTCCTTTTTTATAGTACATTGAAATAAAAAAGTTATATTTTTCACTGATCAGGAAAAAATGTATATAATTCTACATAATAACCTATAGCTCTAAACACTATGATATAGTTCTTGAATCTTGGATTTGTATCTGTAACTCTGCTGTTCTCCAGGAGGATCTGTAAAAATGCTGGCAACATTTTAGAGGCAGTATCTTCTATAAGCCAACAATAGGCCTTTTTCATGTAGCTACCAGTAGGTGGAGCAGACAACATAATTTATTACCCAAGAACAAGGACGGGAATGAAAGTCAGTTTATTTGGAATAAAACAAATCTGCAAATGAGATTTTCTTCAAAGGAAATATGTCCTATATGTGTTAGATTTAGTTTGACTGGTTACTGAATCAAAATAAATAACTTTATTAAATAATCAATCTTCGCAGAAAGATAAATTAAATTACAAATGGAAGCAATGTTTGCATTTTACTTATTCAAATCAACTAAAATTAGCTTTCTTTTCATAAAATTTTTACAGGGACAAAGATTTTTTGATGTGTTCATTTAATAAGGGCGCTAAACCCAATCCTGTTTTACAGGTGATGGGGTGCATAACAAATAGTATTTTCTG
The DNA here is from genome assembly GCA_004024625.1 of Mellivora capensis. Taxonomy (NCBI): domain Eukaryota; kingdom Metazoa; phylum Chordata; class Mammalia; order Carnivora; family Mustelidae; genus Mellivora; species Mellivora capensis. The sequence goes on from PISX010012047.1 coordinate 29,375, forward strand.
GGAAATATAATTGACTAATCCTATTATGTCTGTAGCAACAAATTAACCTTATTACTACTAGTAAATGGTGATTGATTATTTATGCAAATAAGTTACCATGTTCAGCTTTCTGATTGAAATAAACATATACAAAAGGTGCTTTAATATGACTTGAACTTTTTAATTAATAAAACCCTGAGGGGTCTATTAATTCACTCATTGCAATATTAGTTATTTACTTGTGTAATTCCTATTAGTGCTAACATATTTGCTTGCATAAAGATGAGATACTTAATATCAGTAAAAATCAGGAAAATATTTTAGAACTATTTTAAGATATACACCAGATTTGTTACTAACACTGACTTTGAAACTAGGTTATCAGTATGAGTATGTCAGTATATCAGCATAAGAGTCCTAAAATTATTAAAAATTAAATAACAACATATCTTCATTTATTACCTATATATGAATTCACAAATACAATTTTGGTTTAGAAAATTCCTCACCTTTTCTAAAGCTTTCTTTGTCTGAATTAACGTTTTATTTCTACTCATCTAAGTGAAGCTATATTAGACTTATGAAAATTTAATATGAAAATTAATATTCTACAAACTATCATTATGTACCATTATAAATCACTCCTAAATTACTGAAATCACCAAAAAAATAGTTCTAAAAAGGCTATTAGTATTATTCCCTTTAAATACATCAGAACTTTTCCTATCCTGATGTACTTATAAAAATTATTTATACTTGAATATTTATTCAGTAAACTTTCCAACAACTGCATTAATTGAGAGTTAAAAGTGACTCAAGCCTTTAATAACAAATACTCAATTCATATCTGACTTCTATTTTGTACTTAAATGTGTATTTGATATAATTTGAAATCAGAACTCTTAAAACAAGCAATGAAATTAATCTGTAAATATCTTAGTAATGTTTTAAAACCTGCAGCTTAATTTCTCACCCATAGTCAAGTCATGCTGAGAAAATCAGTACTAATATTCAAATTGAAACATGTGTCTTTCATTCTCTGAGTCTTTCTTAGGTTAGGCAAAGTAAAGATTTTTGTGAAAATAAAACAATAAATGGAATCACAAAATCATAAATATAAATGGCTGTTAATTTCAATAAGACCACCTATTTAAACTGCAATTGAAAGGTGTCAAATTCCTTTCTTGTAAAAACATTTGTCTGGCATAGACTGAAATCAGAGTGAATACGCCTTGTGGTTAAGGATCATACAGTATACATGTGTATGTCCCACTCCTGGTTCAGCATGAGACAGATTGTCAGTACTCAAAATATGTTATCTGGAATAACTGAAGACTTTTAAAGTTAAGATTTATATTCAATCTATTTATTAATATTAGTGTTGCATATCTTTGTTCAGGTTAAGGTGAATATTGCATACTTTTGTTTAGGTAAAGATGGTTTATAATTGTGACTTATAATACCAGTTTAAAATTCAACCTTTTTATATCATAATAAAAACTAAGGAATAAAACATTTGACATTTCCGTTACTGTCCCATTAGTAAACTAATTCCCTGGCCAAAGTCAACAGATGAGACTAAGATGATACTACTCTTCTATTTCAGTACCAAAAAAAAAAAGAAAGAAAAAAAGTTTGCTTTGGGAATAAAAGTGTCTGCATAGGCTCAAAGGGTTGTATTTTATCTCGTTATCTGTGATCAAATATGAAGATCACTATGACAAAATAAATAGATCAACTTGTCAGATCCAAATGAAAATCTCTGATATATAATATTCCTCTCCAAGGAAGTGGATTTAAGAACATCATTTCCCCTCTGTTGCCCTCAGGTCTGTGAGGCCAGTTGTATAAATGTGGGAAGGGAATATTGGGCAAAGATCACTATAAATATTTCTAACTAATCTTCATTAATAAAGCAAAGAAATGAGAAAATGGACGCTTCCAACAACTAAGACAAACAGAAGAAAATGTATAGAATCTTCGTTTTTCTTTTAATTATTTTTTTAAAATACTTTATTTATTTATTTGACAGAGAGAGAGCGCGCGCACAAAGCAGGCAGAGGGAGAAGCAGGCTTTCCACCAAGCAGGGACCCCGACATAGGATTCAATCCCAGGGCCCTGGAATGATGACCTGAGCCGAAAGTAGACTTAACTGACTTAGCCACCCAGGTGCCCCTTGATCGGTTAAATTCTAATAATAGGACTGTTATCATTTACTGGAACACTAAGGGCCCGATAGTATTTTAAATATATTATATTCAATTCTCGTAATGTTCTTTCAAATTGTAGAGTGAAACAGACAATTCCAGCTGATCTTCTGATATCTTACCCTAAGTGGGAGAGCCTGGATGCCAACTTAGCTCTGATGTCAATGCCCACACTGTTTCTACTGTCATAGCGCCTCAAAAACAATCATTCTATTGGATGCCAAGGATTTCTAGAAACAAGAGATCAGTTTAAGTTTATATACATGGACATTACCAGCAGTCTGCAAGGTATAAACAAGAAGGAAAATGGGCTAGGGCATTGACAGCTTGTATTTGTTAACACAAACACACCTAAAACACAGTGGTAGTATTAAAAACTCATTAAGATCCAGGAGTCAAGTCACATGGTCAAGTTTGTGAAATAATTTGTTAAACCAGGTGTTTAAATTTAAACTAAAATGAAATCAAAATAAAGAAATTGTGCATATAAAGTATCTACCATACTCTGTGGCACATGGTTAGTAGTCCATGGATATTTGCTATTCCATTATTTAAAAAAAAAAATTTTTAAGATTTTACTGATTTATTTGAAAGAGAGCATGAGCAGGTGAGGGGCAGGGGGAAAGTAGGCTCTCTGCTGAGACGGCCCAATGTAGGGCTCAATCCCAGGAGTCCAGGACCATGACCTGAGCTGAAGGTGGATACCTAACCGACTGAGCCACCCAGGCGCTCCCTGCTATTCTATTATTTTTATTAGTAAAATAACTAAGTCTTTATGGACATTCTAAAATATTCCTCTATGAACCCGATATCTAAATACCCTGGATAACAGAGAATTAACAAATGTTTCCGTTAAATCTGATTTCACCACTTGAGAAATCATTTCTGCCGTTACACTACCCATCATATAAGTATAAACAGCACAATTAGACCTCAGAGTAAGAAGATTCAAAGTATAAAATAAATAACTGTTTTGAATTACACTGTTATGAATTTATAATTGAAACTTAAAAAAAATACCTCGACTTTTTATTTATTTAATTTTTTTGTTTGTTTAAGATTTTATTTACTTATTTGATAGAGACAGACATAGCAAGAGAGGGAACATAAGCAGGGTGAGTGGGAGAGGGAAAAGCAGGCTCCCCACTGAGCAGGGAGCCCATCGGGGCTCCATCCCAAAACCTTGGGATCATAAGCCGAGCCAAAGGCAGATCCTTATTAACACTGAGCCACCCAGATGCCCCTGACTTTCTATTTCTTAAATTGTCTTTATTGCCTAAGTATTTAGAATCTAAAGAACTCCATTTGAGTAGCAGGCCTATTATTACTAGTTTTGTGTCTATAAATCAGTACCATAATTTTCTCTCTCAGTTTTCTTGTCTGTTAATGGAAATAACTCAGCTATACAAATACTAAGTAAACACTAAGATAGTTATCATTATTGAAAGTATTATTAATTAGCCTAGAAGTACAGTTCTCTGTCCTAAATGTGCACGGCCAGTCCCGTACTTAATGTTTTTAAATTTGGATGCCTCGAAGCATGACACTTAGTCTCAGATAACACCCTCCACAACCCTCCACCACTGAACCAGACTTGACTCGCCCACGTCTGAGACATCTGAATGTGTGACTCCAGCTGGAACTATAAGACTGAACTTGAAAGTCTATGAGAAAGAATAAAACCACACAAATTGCTAGTTTCCTGCCTGAAGCTCAATTAACAAAACATACTTCAACCCCTAAATTCACGTATTCATGTTGTCTTTTTTTTTTTTTAAGATTTTATTTATTTATTTGACAGAGATCACAAGTAGGCAGAGAGGCAGGCAGAGACAGAGAGGTAGGGAAGCAGGCTGCCTGCTGAGCACAGAGCCCCATGGGGGGCTGATTCCCAGGACCCTGGGATCATGACCTGAGCCGAAGGCAGAGGCTTTAACCCACTGAGCCACTCAGGCGCCCCGTTCATGCTTCTTTTTAACCATATTTCTTTGTTAGCGGAATATTCTACAGGCCAATGTATTTTTTCTCAGCAACTAGCAACTACGGGCACAATCTGAGACACTAAAATTTTACCATTTATAAGAAAATCATTCTAAGTATTCTAAATTCCACATTTGTATCTCAGTAAGAAGATACAATTGCTGAAGCAGGTTTGTTCAAAGCTTTACTTGAAAATGTGCATCAAAATTTAGAAAGGGTGCAAGAATGGCTCTTAATCTCAACATTAGCTCAAGTAAAAGAGAAAACCTGAAAGCGACCTCAGTTTAATAACTTCTTAGCTCTTGATCAATTCGCGAAACAACAATAAGCCACTCAGAATGGGTTTCAAAAGCGAGGTTATGCCCTTCGTGTTGTGTTATCACAGTGGCAGATCACACTGCTGACTTGGACCTTTCTGCGGCGTCCCAGCCGCTGCCCCTATGAAGCTGCTGTCGCAGACGAGTCATGGTGCCTGCGCGCACCTACACAGAAGCACGAAATTGAACTCGAAGTAGTGTCTTTGTGATATCTTTTCAACAAGTCATGTCCCATTCAGCCTGCTACTTTATCTCTGTCAGGCTAGGGGCCCAAGTGGTTTACGGGAGCTGTCAGGGGCAGGTAGACCAACCTGCTTCGTGCTGAGGAGGTAATGCATCTTTCGGGCTTGGTAATCTCTTGCCTTCTCTTCCCTTTCGAGGTCGGCCTTCTTCTCTTCTCTCTCTTTCATCTCTGCAAATTCCTCCAGTGCTTCCCTGCATCAAAACAACCTGCAGTTATTTATGATACTAAAAATCTGCTAACATTTTCCTTCTTCCACTGATGATAATCAAGTAAGTTTTTGAGGCTACCATCACCCACTTCCGTCAAAATCAGTGGTGTAATCAATCTTACCTGCACATTCCCCTGAATCTTTGCAATCTTTCAAAAGCATTTAAGTGATTTTTTCAGTGGTTAATTTTTTTAAAATCAAATATCTACATATTATAACTAATTCAACAGCTGAGGAAATATATCAAGTGCAAAGGAAGTGAACAACTACATTGCCATCTTCTTTGGTTGAAGATCAGCTATTTTGGACATACCTAAATATCCCAAGAAAATGTCTGAGCTACTGATTTCCTTTAAATTTTGACTTCATGTTTACAAATCTCTAATCATTTATTTTGTATGCTAATGGGCTAATTTGGAAAATGTGATGGGTTTTATAAATATACTTAATTTAGTTTACTCCAGTTAATAGTTCAAATAATACCAACATGTATTATCCTGCACTTGAAAGGTGATTTTAGTTCAGTTATAGAGATAATTAAAATAAAATCTAAGCTAGGTGAATAAGTTCATGGCTTTCTAGACATAATAAATTCTATTAAAATAATGAAAATTTCATCATTTGAGTGTATATATCTAAGAAATTTAAACAAAAAACAAACTTGTAAAACATACTCTGCAAAAAAATGCCTGTAAATAGAATAAGATATTATCAAATATGAAAAAAAAAACTTTTATTTTCACAGAACAAATTTAACTATTCATGTTAAAATAATGTCTTGAAATTATACATTATTCTTTTTAAAAAATAGGTAATGTAACTTAGCGTCCAGTTCTTTAAGTAAAATTTTAAGCAAATCATCGAGCATTTACCCTAAAGATATCAAGGGAAAGTAGAGGGAAAGCTTCCAAAAATAAAAAAAAAGATTCTCATTTCTACTTCAATGTCTAGAAATATTTTTGTTGCAATTTTCTGTTAAAGGCTACTAATACAATACTTCATACAAGGTTACTTATGAAACACACTGACGTTTAAAAATCACCATGCTATGCTACTGCAGCAGAGCAATTTTTTTCAACATAAGATTAAATTGCAAAATAAATGAATTACTTGGAGTGGCATGGCCCTCATTTTGCCACCCTTCTCTTGAAAATTGCTTATTAATATGAAAAAAGGAGTCAGAAAATAGCCTGTTTTACTTTATGCATAGTATTTTGGGGGCTTCTGCACCCACAGAGCTGGGCTAGCTGCACATTTAGATTGTATTGGCAAGCTGGTACAATGACCTTTCTGACCTGCATCTCAAGGCTATTATTAATCGCTAAGTAACCTGGTAAAGCCAAACAAATTTGTTTCCATTGAAAGGATCTCTATCTGTGTCTGAGAATTTGTTCTGTACCAAACAAACCTCATTAACTGTGTCCATTTTTGACAAAGAACCAGGAGTTAGAAGGATTGGTGACCTTTCTTTGTCCTTAAGGTATAAATTTCAAGGCAGGTACATATGAATAAATGAGAATTTTTACCAGGAAAAATAACAATCACATGTTACATAAAAAACTGAATACATTATTAATTTTCAGCCTTACTTTTAATATTATGTAAAAAAATGTTTCTTCTATAATTCCTCTCATAAGTCTTAAAGATAATTTAATGAACTGATAATTTAATGAACCAATGAACTGCCTCTCTAAGGATAATTACTCAGATATGCATGTATCCAACTTTATGTCATTCCAAAGATAAGCACAGTAATTTTCCAAGCAATCACAAAAATTAAAAAAAATACATCTACAAAGACGTTTGTGCTCTATAAATAATTTAATGAAAAAGAAGAGACCTTACATAAGAAAGAAAAATGTATTCAATATAATTGCACACACACATGAACAGGTAAAGTGCAAAGAAATAATATGGCTTGGATACAAAATCAAAAGTGTAAATTATTTGGTGTAGTAAAAACAGTCCATCTTCTGGATATGGAAATGTAAACTAAAAACAGCGTGTATTCAGGGAGCTTGACAAGGAAAGCAAAAACTGAAAGATAAGTAAAAGAATGTCAGTTTCCAGTATGTAAAGAAAACACACCATAAACCTAGAAGGAACTGAGCAGCCCTAAAAATAAATCCAAAAAAGTTTGACAAAACATTAGAAAAATTAATCTGTGGTAGTTTCAAAACACAAGAGTAATTAATTAAATAAATTTATACAATTTTTGAAAAAAGCCAATCTTATGTTCCTGATTTATTGCCATACTTGAGAGTGTACAGATATATTGAACATCACAATTACATTCATGTCAAATACTCTTTGTTTAATGACCAAGTAGGAAGAGCTGAATAAATTTTTATCCCTGATATACAAGTTTTTGTTACATCAATAGCAATGAAGAGATGTCTCACTGTAAAGGATGCAATAAAAAATTATGATCCCATTAAGAATTAAATGATGGAAACTGTTCGAACTAGGTTTCTTTATAAAATTATAAAAATTATTGATTTTTTTTATCTAGGGAAATTTTTTAATGCAGTACTTCTAAAACAGTTAATTTTTTTTCCCAAATAATTCCAGGTTGTTTTCAATATATTTTTCCATTTCAGGCATATATACTGTCTTACTTCTATCCTTATAACACAATCCTGTGATATATACGGGATAGTTACTAATTACCTTATTTTACAAATATGGTAACACATGAAGAAATGAAGTGATGTATTCTGAATAACAAATGAGTTAATGGCAGAAATGGAATTAGGATCCTTAGATTTACAGTTTCTCTAATTGCAGATCAGGCTGTAGTCATCCTGATATAAGAAATATTATGCAGAAGATATTTTTTATTGAATGAACCACATACATTTTTTATTATGATCCTGTTTTCTACTATATAGCTAAAGAAACCTGGGTAAGTCTCAGGTCTTCCTGTATCACTTTTCATATATATAAATTATCTCATGATACTAGTTTAAAAATAAAGGTAAAAATTACCAAAACTTTTGTAAAGTCTTTCATATTCAATATAGTTTGCTAATGTTAATGATATTTATAATGTTAAAATATTTACATGTTCTAATTATGACAGCAATAATAAAACTAAAAATAGCTACTTGGAAGCAATACAGTAGAATGGTTCACAACATGAACTCTGAAATGACACCTGGTTATAAACTCTCTGCTGTGCTACTTACTAGCTGATTAATATCTGAGTCTCAATATCCTCGTCTTTAAAATGTAAATATATTAGTATCAGTGTCTTCTTCATCAAGCTATTGTGAGGAACAAATACATTAATCTACATAAAGTACTCAGAGTGGGGCTGCCACACAGTTAGGCCCTACACGGGTGTTAGCTATATACTGAATTTTCACTCTAAGCCATGTTCTAGACTACTTCCTTTATCAGCTCAACTGGATACCAATCTTTTATACTTTCTCAATTCCCTCAATGATCTCTTCTTTTCTCTCTTCTGATCAATGTGCAATTTGTGGATAAAATCCTTGAAGCAAAGTATGGAATCTGGTTTTCTAAGAGGCAGAGAGGCATGGCTGGTGGGAAAATGAAAGAGAAGAGAGCCATGCAAATAAATGTTCCTTTTTTCCATCACTGCTGCGAGATCTCCTTGCAAACCCGTGTGGCTAATGGAGAATGCAGTGCATACCTGGTGTACCTTGTTGAGTCACTATGGGACTCCATAGGAAGTGGTGGCCATGGCAGCAGGAGCTTACCGTATCACATTCCTCCCCTCCCCACAGGACCAATGCATGAGTAGCCCTGGGAGAAAATTAGCTGCCCGGTCTCAGGTTTTGTCATATTCTCCCTCCAGCCTGCGTCCAGTGACTGGTGATTGAGGGAATACATAGGCCCAGAGCCTTTGTCTCACTTTGAGTCCACTCTGAAGACCCATCCAGTGGGTCCAGCCAGCCAGTCACTGGCTAATACTTCTGATGTGGGTCAACTTCTCTACCATCTCACCGATGTTATTCCCCAAAGGCCCCCCCAGTACAGTCCTGTACCAAACCACTGCATTCAGAGTCTGTTTCAATCTCTAACACTTCACTCCCACTTTTCCTCATCCTCAGTGCCCTGAACAGTAGTATAAAGTACTATCAGTTTAATAAAGTATTATCAGTTTAACAAATAAAGTGTTATCAGTTTTATCCTACACTTACATTTTATTTCCAAGAGGTTCCTGCCTAAAACATACACATTATCACTTTTAATCCTTTTATAATCCAGTAAGGAAGTATTACCACTCCCATTTTATAGATTAGGAAATGAGAGTCACAGAGGTTAAACCTCTGTCCAAACTCCCAAACTAGAAGGTGAGTTAGAATTTGAATACAGGTCTCACACCAAAATTCATCCCTTTATGCAAAATACTATACTCATTTCACACATTTTGTCCAAATCAATTGAACAACATAAGTTTGAACTCACACAGGTCCACTTATATGCAGATTTTTTTCAACGAATACATTACAATACGATAAATGTATTTTCTCCTCTTTTATGTAATTTTCTTAGTAACATTTTCTTTTCTGGGCATCTGGGTCACACAGTCTAATTTCCACTCAAGTCTAATTACAGGGGTCTTGGGTTGAGCCCTGCATCCAGCTCTTGTGTTCAGCAGGGAGTCTGCTTGGGTTTCTTTCTCCCTCTTCCTCTGCCCCTTCGCCCTGCACTCTCTCTCTCTCTCTCTCACTGAAATAAATAAATAAATCTTTTGAAAAAATAATATTTTATTTTCTCTAGCTTACTTTATTCTAGAATACAGAATACACATACCATACAAATATGTGTTAATCAACTGTTTATGTTATTGGTAAGGCTACCAGTCAACAGCAGGGTATTGGTAGTTAAGTTTAGAGGGAGTCAAAACTTATATGTATATTTTCAGCTATACAGGGAGCTGGTGCCCCTAACTCCCACATTGTTCAAGGGTCAACTATATTTTGCCATTGTTTGATTTTCTTATGCATTTCAAAATATGATACTAAAAAATTTTATAATTTTTTTAAATTTATTTATTTGTCAGAGAGGAAGGGAGAGGGAGAGAGAGAGTGAGCACAAGCAGACAGAGTGGCAGGCAGAGGCAGAGGGAGAAGCAGGCTCCCCACCAAGCAAGGAGCCCAATGTGGGACTCGATCCCAGGACGCTGGGATCATGACCTGAGCTGAAGGCAGTCGCTTAACCAACTGAGCCACCCAGGTGTCCCATAAAAAATTTTATAATTTTTATTTTCTCATCTTTGTAGGTGCAGAACCCAAGAACAAAAATCTCTATTCTTTTCTCTAAAAAGGTTTCATATGGGTCACCTGGGAAGCTCAGTCGGTTAAGCAGCTGCCTTCAGCTCACATGATGCTCCCAGGGTTCTGGGATCGAGTCCCACATCAGGCTCCCTGCTCAACCGGCAGTCTGTTTCTCTCTCTGCCTGCCACTCTCCCTGCTTGTGCTCTCTCTTTGGCAAATAAATAAAATATTTAAAAAAATAAAAAATAAAAAGTCTCCATAGATCACTTCAATGATAATTAATCTCTCACTGTTTCCACTCTCAAAATCCTCTTTTATATGTCTGTTACATTCTACAATATATTATAGCTGCATACACGCACAACTTCCTGCCTTCTGCCCACCAAGTCCTGACTGAGTTCCTGAAGGTCAGGATTACAGTTTATTCATTAATGTGTCCCTCCTAAAGTATTTGGTCTAATATCTGGTATAAACTAAGTGCTATTATTCTTTTTAACTATTTCGCAGTTGACTAGTTGTACAATTCATCCCTTCTGATGGTTTAATTAGAAGAGGTAAGAAGCCACATTGAGAAAGCCTCTCTTGGGAAGGAGAGAAGAACCAGGATTCTGGCTCTTTACCTACAAAGTGGTTCTCAAAGTGTGGTCTCTGGAAAACAGCATCAGTTTCATTTGGGAAGTGTTGGAAATGCACAATCTCAGGCTCCACCCCAGACCAACTCAGAAATCCTGGTGGGTGGGACCCTGGGGCACTCTCTTGCCTGCTAAAGTTTGAGAAGCATAGTCTGCAGCAATGAAAATTATCAGTTCTGTTGAGGAATTAAGATGATTCAATTCTACTCACTAATATGACATCATAAAGAGAAGCCTTATAGTCAGTTAGGAATTTTAATATGAGTATCACCATATAAGCTAAAGCACTGAGAAATACTACAAAGGAGACATGATATGTACACAATATTTTCATAGAAATCATAATTTTGGCAGAGAAATAAAAAAACAGAGATTGGTTTAAAATCATAAATGACCCTAATTTCAGAGGGAATTGGTAATAAATAATATTACATCATCTCTCAAATAAAAATAAAATATCATCTGTGACATCTTTAAGAAAAAATAATTCTAAGGAAATGGATTCAAACAATTCTCCAGAGTCCTCACTCTGTTTTGATGGGAAATGAAGTCAGTGATATGCAAGAAGCCTTCAAAAAAAAAAAAAGATGAAAAGCATTACTTTCTGCTGTGGTATATTATGACAGAAAAGTATTTTAGTTAAGTTTGTTGAATGCGCTTTGTTTTATCTCTCATAATTATCTGCTCTCAATATCTCCATATTAATTTATATTATTATTTTATATGTATATATTTTATATTATATTATTTATATTATATTATTAACCAAATAAATAGACAATAAAAGAAAAGAGGGTGGCAAAGTCCAGAATATAAGCAAAAATATTAATCACAAAGCCAATTACATGCTTGGACTTGGTGTGTGACATTCATTTAGGGCTGATAAAACCTTGGAATAGATACTCTGGAAGTCAGAAAAATACCCAAAACATTTGCATTAGAAACAAAAGCTTCCCTTTAAGTTAGTCAAATCATTTAAAACACTTGTTTTGTCTACCTGGTTACTGGGGCCCTGGACCTGTTGGACAGGTGCTGCCAATTTCATTAGGGCAGCATTTTACAAAGGGAAAATACAGTTTAAAGTTAAGGACTGTGTAGCACACAGTCATTCATATTCAAGCACTCAGGCTGCTCCTGAGCTCCATGCCTTACTCTGAAACCTGCAGTTGAGACTTTAACATTCTGAAAACACTTACAAGATTCCTCTCAGAAAATATTTTTAGCGACTCTCGAAAATCCTTTGTTTCTGTATAGATTAATTTCTCTTCAAAATGCCTAAGCTACTTGAAGAATGAATATCATGAAGAACATTAACACTCATTTGTTTATTCAGTCAATCAGTCACAAGTATGTTTAAGATATTAAAAGAAATAAAAAGGTGTTAAGGCAAATCCTTGCCTTCAAGCAGCTTACAAATAAAATAACAGAAAACTAACTAGACTACAGACAGAAATGAAGAAACATGGAGGCAGAGCTTAAACTTGGAGAAATCAGAAAAGGCTTCCTGTAGGTGGCAGCACTGGGAACTGAACTAAAGGGTTGGGAGAAAGGAGAACCGGGAGAAGAGGCTGGATTACTCACAGGAAACTATGGCTACCTTTGGTAGATGTGGTCCATCAACAGCAAAGTGGGGGGAAAGCACTTTAGAGTAGAAGAAAGGTTTCCTGACCTAGGGTAAATGCACTCTCTAAGGGTAATGCTAGCAAATTTGTACTCTATAGACGAGATATTTTGAGAATGAAAAAGGTAAAAAAGAAGATAATGGTCGATGTTATAAAATTACAATACCATGACTTCACTCTGATCATAAAAAAGGATCACCCAATTGCTCCATTATTTCATTTGCCTACTTTGCATGATTTTAAAAAGCAATAAGACTCCATTCAAAGATCATTCATGAAAATCAGTTTTTTTCTTCTTCTGGCTCCTTTGAATAAACTTAGTTGAAAAGAATTTTTTCGAGTAGTATTCTTTCTAAATATATGCACATATTTCACTGAAAAATTTTCTTTTCACTGTCCTGGATGGTTGCTGTAAAAGGAAGTAAAATTTTATATCATATATATGATGTCAAATAACTGAGAGTGACATTCAGCTAAGTACAACAGTAGGTATAACAATAAAATGTATTTACATAGTGCATTATTTTCAGGAGCTCCAAGTGCTTCACAGACATTAATTCAACCTCACAACATTCCACTGAGGTTGGTAAGGGGCAGGTCTTATTAACAAGGTTCCTGTTCTTCTTTGTGAAATGAAATGACTTTACAGATGGTGACTTTGAGACACAGCATGGGGGCTTTCCTGCATAAGGGTAGATCAAGGCACATTGCATTTTCTCTCCTTTGTGTATCTTCACAGTGATTCCACTGTGAAGGAGTATCAAGCTTCTGACTTTTTATTTGGGGGAGAATTTAGAGTTGAGGTAGCTAAAAGAATCGCAAGATCTCATTTACTTTGTGTTCACTCAAAAATCACACATTGTCTCTCACTTAAAATGTGTTAACATCATTTTAAAGCAAAAATAATTGCTGCCGCGTTTGCATGCAGAACACTCAATACTTAATCCAGGCGCATCTCTGAATTAATCAGGGTGCTCTCCTAAAGCAATACGATAGGATGAGGTCAACATATTTTAAAGAAGTATTACATATAATAGTATATCACATATAATTTCAGAAAATTATCTGAGTTTTAGAATACTGCTTATTGACCAAATATCTTATAATCAGTCTAAGAAGTCAAAGCAGGAGAGTATCCAGATTTATGAATCATCACCATATAAGTGTTAGCTGAAATCCCAGAAGAGGAAGTGATTGTCTAGAGCACAAACAGCAAAAAGGCGAATGCATCAGAGAGAGAAAATTAATATTTAAGATCAGGCAAATAAATGCAAATACACAAATAAACAAAGATGAAACCATTAGAAAAGTAGAAAGGAAACCAGGAGAGAGTGGCGTTACAGAATCTAAGCTGTAAGAGAGATTAGAGGAAAAAAAAAGGATTGACAGTGTCTTATGCTTCAAAGAACCCAATAATAAGAAGGCCCAAAAGCCTACTGATAGAATTAAAAATAATTTTTTGGCAATAACTGCATTTTCTCAATACCTTTTCTCAAGTACTTGAGAAATACCAATACCAATATCTTCAAGTACTGAGTAAAAAAATTTGTACAGAAATATATCGAGTACCAATCTGACTTCCACTCTATAAATACATTCTCATCAACAATATTAATAGCTTTACCAGTCTTTATCACAGAATTAAAAAGGAAAAAGAAGGAACTCTCTTCCACCCATCTCATTATCAAGAGCTCAGGATCTCAGCTAGGATAAGTGAGAGATAAGAACTTCATTTCATCCATCCCTCTAAGTTGGACTAAAACCACAAACCAACATATTTTAGTTCCTTGCTTTCAAATGAATAATAACTGAATGCTATACTCTGGCTTTTTTTTTTCTTTTTTCATATCACCACAAAAAAGAGATGCTTGAAATTCAGAGGGCTTTTTTTCCCATTTAAAATAAAATGTTACTGAAGTCACTGTTCATTACATTACCAGTGTATCCTACCGAAGATTTGAGTGTGAAATTCCTTTTTTATTGTTGGGTCCCCAATGTTGGGTCCCCCAGTAATGGGTCCGTGATTAAAGGAGTGAGACTGATACAAAGCGAAGGTCAAGCAAAGCTTTATTTCCCGCCAAGCATCGAGAATCAAACCCACCGGCTGGGGCCACGCTGAGAACACAACCCCTCCCTGCCTCACAAACTAACTTTTATAGGGCAAAGGCCCTGTGGTTGAGCCTGGCTACACACAGGTGGCCAATGAGATTGCAACACACAGAGAAAGCTGCACGGTCATGCTAGGTCACACATGGGTGGCCAATTGAACTACAATTCACCCCATAGTAGACATTTGAACTAGCCTATCACCTTGGTGAGAATTGGCGCCCAAAAGGCGGGGCCCACATTCCTTGGTAGCTAGGGAGACAGTATACATGCTTTATTGATTGGATGTCTCCACCTGACCCGATTCATCCCTGCATTTGGGCTGTTATCTCTACCTGACCTGCCCCACCCTTGTATTTGGGCTTTGTTACCTGGGACTGGTTTCCTGGACTTGCTTTTAAATAAGTTCCTGGTGGGGGTGGGGGGATGGGGGGTGGGATAGGGGGGGTAGGGCGTGGGGCGGCAGGGTCAATTTAAGTTTTACTGCATAAACAACAAAATGGCTGTTCGACCGAGGTGGGCCACTCTGGCTAAATAGGCCCTTACATTATCAGGGCTAGAAAAAGCTGTTTCTTAGCATATGCATATATATTTTTTTACATTTTCACCATGGGACATACTTAACTAATCATATTTCCTGATCAATCACACCAAGATAGTTATCATTCCATATTTTCCTTTACTGTGGTCTTTATTTCTTTTATTCTTTTTTTTAATGTAACTTTTGTAAACTGCCTAAAATTCATTGTGTAGAGTTAAATTTGAAAAAAACTAAATACATATATATAAAGAAATTATATCCAATGAAATAAGCTTTTTCCTTTTATTAATTCTATTTCAGGAATGAAGATTTTTATTCTTTTTATATATTTGGCTTAGAAAATTTTTTGAAATAGCAATACATTAAAGGTAATACACTCCTGTTAAAAATATAGTATATGGAAAAAAAGAATATTAAAAATATAGTATATGGAAAGATGAGTGGCTTTCAGTCCATACAATGATTATATCAATTATGTCATTAATTACTAATTACAGATATGCAACAGACTGTTTCTAAAGCAAAGAATATGTGCTGTATTTTAGACACTCTACTGTGTTATTATCGAAATTCTACCAAATTAATTGCTATACTAATCGTATCTTTACATATAAAATGCTTCTACACAGAAAAAGTCACATGTACAGCTAACATTACAGGTTAATTTGGTTCTTGAAAACAAAAATGTTGTTTTCTTTACATCTCAGGTTATTCCTTACTAAAAGAACCTGTCATCTAGATACAATTAGATAAAGCCAAACCACTATCATTTAGTTAGCTGAGATCAGAATATTATACTTTTAAAATGAGGTTTATTGAAATGTTATCTTTAGGTAATCATATTTATTCTCCTTATTTACACAATATAAATGGTTTTCTACTTATGCCCTTGAAATAGTGAACAGGGACACCATAGGATGAAAAAGTGGCCTAGCTGCTAGAGTTCATAAATTTTGTTCAGCTTTGGATGAGTTCAAAGAATTGCCATGTAAGAAAAGCCTTACAGAGGGAATTTATCTGATTATGGCAGTAATAATTACCCAGCTGTTTATTGCAGATAGAGAAATAATTCATGTAGGCAATAGGCCGTGGTGGCAATGACACTCTGCATTTAGTAAATATGCAAACTGTTCACTTCTAATTAACCAAGCTAGAGGATGCCCTTATTAAATGTATAAACTAAAAGTGCCTTCCTGACAAGTGATGAATTGTTACATTGCACAAACTCTTGCCACAGAATTATTGGAGTGAACTTGGGGCTTAACTTCATTAAGAGATCTTGTGGGATAGTTAAATGAGGATGGACAGCATAACAAGGCTTACCTGACAGCCAATGATATGTTAGAGCTTAATGGAACTGCACCTTTTCTTCTGTCCTACTTGGTTCAGATTCACGATAGATAAAGTATGAAACTGTGAAGTTAATTTGAGTTCAAATAATAAAAATAAATGAAATAACATGACAACCCATTTATGGAGGCTACCTGACAGTTTACCTACCAAACAAATCTACAAAACAGCCAGTTTTTATGATTCATATATCTCTCATATAACTAAAATAGATATATCTACCACTCTTTTCATTAGCTTAAAATAATATGGTTAGTAAAAATAAATGATTTTATTGACTAGCTTTAAAATAAAATATATTTTCAAAAGGAAATGGATGGGCTTTATTAAAGAACATAAATACAATACAGAAATTACTTTTAATATTGACTCTGAATGGGGCGCCTGGATGGCTCAGTTGGTTAAAGCCTCTGCCTTCGGCTCAGGTCTTGATATCAGGGTCCTGGGATCAATCCCCACATCGGGCTCTCTGCTCAGCAGGGAGCCTGCTTCCCTCTCACTCTCTGCCTGCCTCTCTGCCTACTTGTGATCCCTGTCTGTCAAATACATAAATAAACTCTTTAAAAAAATATTGACTCTGAATGTTTCATTTAAGTTATTTTATCAAATAACTAATGATGAAATGGTTCATTATCTATATTCTATGCTCAGCCTTATTTTAAGGTAACTATTCATTCTTTATCAAACATCTATGCAAATATTTCCACTCCAACTAAGGATGCTATGAAAAATATAATTCAGAGGGAGGTCATAGACATAATGAAACAAAACTAAAGTGTTTCTAATTTAATTGTTGAGTAGGTAATAATATTGACCTCATAGGTTTGTTGTGAAAACTGAAGGAGATAATGAGAATAAAGGGCTAAGCACAATACTTGGTATACAATAAGTGCTCAATACATGTTAGTGATTGATAATGTGTTTGACTGACAATAGCTCTATTTGATTAAAAAATTAATGCCTAGTGTTTTCAATGGGAGTTTCACACTGAGATCTGCTAAGACTTTACATTTACTCTTTCACCTAACTCACATAAGCTCAGAGGTTACAAAATGTGTGAACTGGCCTTTCAGATAGTATCACAGTATTACTGTAAATGTTTGTTTAATAATACACTTACTGTAAAACATCAAACATTATATAAAGGAAGTAACATATATTTTAAGAGAATCAGATTTTGTCATTATTGAAAATCTAATTTGGCTCCTCAAAATTTATAATATTTAACTTAATTAACAAATATTTATGTACTAAGGAAGAATATATGACCAATCTTCAAATAATTTATGCATCTATACACTTACTTATATACAAATTTTTTTAATGAGTACCCTATGTCAAAAATAGGAAATCGGAAAATTTTCAATAGTATTATAAAGATAAAACTTCCACATCTTAATGAGAAAATACTATAATCAAGGGTTAAAATAAAACTGCTTTAAATAAGAAAATAGCCATGTATATAAATAATAATTTTAAAAAAGGATTTGTAAGTATAAAACAACTTAGGCTCCAAATCTTGAAGAGAGGATAAAATTTTAAGAAGTTAAGAAATTACACTTAAAGGAAGCATAAAATAATATCTAATAGTGAGTGCTTATTAAAATAATTATGTATTAATTTCTAGGAAGATAGTGAATGTGTTCTTTTGCCTATAATCTATTTCCAAAGTCATAAATAAGAAGATAAAGAAGAAAAGAAGAAAAAGAAACAAAAATATAGGCAAAAACAAGGAACAGCCACTGTACCCATAATCAACTCAAGAGAGTAAGTAGGAATTGAATGAACAAAAGAATATTTAATTAAATTCATTTTCAATTAAATTTAGACCACAAATACAGAATATTTTCCTTAATCACAAAGTCAGCATAGTATGTGGGAAATAACTGAACAAGTCTGAGGAATCTAGTAAGAGCTCCAACCAAGAGGGATAAAGATAGGAATAACCAGATGCAGGACTAAAGGAGAGAAATTGCAGCCAAGTAATTTCTTTTTTTGTTGATCAGAGCTTCTGACTGAGTTGAGACCAGATGGCAAATCTGGGCTAGAGGAGAATGAGGAAAAGTAGCCTGAGAGCTGCTGAATAAAATAAACCCAGAAAAGAAAAGAGTCTATGAGCAATGGAACTTCACATTGATCTTGCTTCATGAAATCAATATTCACAGTGACAGGAGGTCAATCAGGACTTGGAAGGACAGTGTCAAGAGCACAGTTTCCCATCGCTCCAGCTTACTCTTCACCCCATCATCAGATTGTTGAATGAATGAATGAAAAAACAAACCATCAATACCTAGGAGAAGCACTAAAAAAAGTACAAGAATTCTGAGACCCAATTAAAAACTTCAGTAAAATATAAAATTACTTTGTTCAAAACATATTGCTTTCCTATATGTAAAAATAATAATAATAATAGAGAGACTGGAAAGACAATGGAGTGAAAGGGCCATAAGCTCACCTTGTCACACAGATACAACTAGATAACACTCATATCAGTGTAAATAACCCAGAAGATGACCTGAAGACTGGCACAAGAAACTCCACAACTAAGGTACAGTAAAGGCCACATCAAAGGGGGTAGGAAGGGCACAGATGCAGTGGGGAGCTAAACAAACTCACCTTGGGAGGGAGGAAGCCACAAGCACAGAGAGGAGAGAGAAATAGACTATCACACCAGGGAGCCTGCACAAAGAAGACAATTTCCATAAAAACCAGCTTTGAAAGCAAGAGTTGCCTTTGTGAGTTCTTACAATTATTGGGAACGAAAGCCTGAAATATTAAAAATCAGCATGATGTAATGAGCACTGGGTATTATATAAGACTGAGGGATCACTGACGTCTACCTCTGAAACTAAAAATACATTATATATTAATTAACTGAATTTAAATTTAAAAAAATAAAAAGTAAAACTTTAGAAACAAATTAAAATTTTAAAAATGTAAAATTACAAAAATAAAAAAAATCATTGGGCTGGGTTCTGGGAGAGTGTGGAGGCTATTGGAAGCTGAGTCCCCACCCTTAAAGCAACAGCACAGAAAACAGCCCCGTGACATACAGCTTAGAAGCAGCAGTTCGGAAAGCACCTAGGATATATAAGAGGGAGAGTTATTTACTCAGAGCCTATCTTGGAAGGGAAAGGTTCTCAGGGAAACTCCTCCAGGAACAAAGGAGCTGGCAGGCATCATTTCCCTCCCCCAACTTTAAGGTGGGCTTTAAGGACCCTCCTCTTCCAGACAGAACTTCTTCAGTCCCAGTGCTGTTGGTCCTCTCTCCCAATAGACCACCACAAACTTTGCCAACACTGTATCACCTGACCCACATGTTTTGTGGGACCTTGGTCCTGGCAATTCCAGCAGCAAGCCCCACAGAAGACCTATGCACCTGGTTAAAACTGTACCCCACCCATGTGTGCTTTGCGGGATCCAATGGCCCAGTCAGGTGGCATCTGCAGTGGCAGGTCTCATTTTGCAATTGAACCAGTGGGCACCTTGTTAAGGCTGCATACCCTACCCAGGCCAGGAACCAAACACTGCCCACAACAGGCAGAGAGAGCCACTGTACACTACTGGACTGAAGGAAGAAGCAGCCAGACCACAAAACCAGGACACATGCAACATACATAAGGGAACCCCCCACCCCTTAAGGTTTCCCCTAAGAAGACCCACCTGGTTTTGGTAAACATGGGACACTGTACTGCAAGACACTACAGGACCTCTTCTTCAGGTCACTACTCTCGAAAGCAGTACATATAGCTGACTTTACAAACAGACTAAGAGCTAGACAAAATGAGAAGACAGAGGAATATGTCCCAAATGAAAGACCAGGATAAAATCACAGAAAGATACCCAAGAGCAACAGATGTAAGTGATTTGCCTGATAGAGAATTTAAAGTAAAAATAGTTACTGGAATTGAGAAAAGAGTGGAGGACATAAGTGAGACCCTTACTAAAAGATAAAAAGGAACCAATTAGAGATGAAGAACATAATAAATAAAATTAAAATGCATTAGATGGAATAAATAGCAGGCTAGAGAAGCAGAAGAATGAATTAGTGACATGGAGGACAGAGTAATGGAAAGTAATGAAGCTGGGAAAGTGACAAAGAAAAAAAATTATGCAAAATGAGAATAGACTTAGGGAACTCATGCCTCCATTAAGCCAATAACGTTTGCATTATAGGGATCTTATAGGAAGAAGAGAAAGAAAGGGAGCAGAAAATTTATTGAAGAAATAATAGCTGAAAACTTCCCTAATCTAGGAAAGGAAACAGATATCCAGATCCAGGAGGCAAAGATATCCCCCAACAAAATCAACCTAAGGAGGTCCACACCAAGACACCCAGTTACTAAAATAGAAAAAACTGGTGATAAAGAAATAAACTTAAAAGCAGCAAAAGAAAAGAAGGAAGTTACATACAAGGAAAAACCCAGTACGCGTAACAGAGCATTTTCAGCAGAAACTTTGCAGACCAGAAGAGAGTGGCATAATGTATTCAAAGTGCTGAAAAGAAAAAATCTGCAGCCAAGAATACTGTATCCATTAAGGCTATCATTCAGAATAGGATAGATAGAGATAAAGAGTTCCCAGATAAACAAAAGCTAGCACAGTTCATGATCCTAAAATAGCCCTACAATAATGTTAAAGGAGACTCGTTGAGTGGAAAGGAAAGACCATAAGTAAGATTAAGAAAAGCAGGAAGCTTAAAAGCAATGAAAGTAAGTATATCTGTAAAAATCAGTCAAGGAACTAAAAAAATAAAGTGAGGTAAAGTATGACACCATCTACCTACAACATGGTGGGGAGAGGAACAAAGAATGGGTTCAAATTTAAGCAATGATCAACTTAATATAAACTGCTATATGCAGAAGATGTTATATACAAATATAATAGTAACCATAAATCAAAAACCAGTAATAGATATGCAAAAAATAAAGAGAAAGGAAACCAAGTATATCACTAAAGCCAGAAAACCATGAGAGAAAAGAGCAAAAGAAAAAAAGGATGAGAGAAGAACTACAAAAACAACCACAAAATAAGAAAAAAATGGTGAAAAATACATACCTATCAATAATTACTCTGAATGTAAATGAATTAAAAGCTCCAATCAAAAGACACAGGTCATGGAATGGGAAAAAAAAAAAAAAAAGATGCCTCTGTATGCTGCCTACAAGAGACTAACTTCAGACCTAGGGACACATACAGACTGAAAGTGTGGGGATAGAAAAACACTTATCATGCAAATGGATGCCAAAGAAAAGCCTGGGTAGCAATACTTATTGGACAAATCAACTTTAAAACAAAGACTGTAACAAGACATAAAGAAGGACACTGTATAATAATAAAGTGAACAAGAAGTTGTAATAGTTATATTCAGTCACCCGACATATAAGCACCCAAATACATAAAACAATTAATAATAAACATAAAAGAACTAATGAATAGTAATACAATAATAGTAGGGGAATTTAACACTCCACTTACATTGATGGGCACATCATCCAACAGAAAATCAACAAGGAAAGAGTGGCTTTGAATGACACTGAGCCAGATGGATTTAACAGATATTTTCAGAACATTCCATCCCAATACAGCAGAATACACATTCTTTTCAAGTACAGACAGGACATCCTCCAGACTATATCTCATATTAGGGGATATAGTTTCAACAAATTCAAAAAGATCAAAGTCATACCATGAAACTTTTCTGATCAAAATACGGTGAAACTAGAAATCAACCATAAGAAAAAAATCTGGACAGAACAAAAATACATGGAGGTTAAATAAGATGTTATAAATCAATGCATGGGTTAGCCAAGAAATCAAAGAAGAAATGAAAAATTACATGGAGAAAAATTAAAACACAAATGATTCAAAATATAGGAGATGTAGCAAAAGCAGTTATAAGAGGAAAGTTTATAACAACAGAGGCCTACCTCAAAAAGCAAGAAAAATCTCAAATAAACAACCTAACATTATACATAAAGGAACTAGAAAAAGAACAAACAAAACCCAAAACCAGCAGAAAGAAGGAAATAGAAAAATTAGAGGAGAAATAAATGATATAGAATCTAAAACAAACAAACAAACAAAAACAGATCAATGAAACTAGGAGCTGGTTCTTTGAAAAGATAACAAAACTTGGTAAGCCTCTAGCCAGACTCATAAAAAAGAGAGAGAGAGAGGAATCAAATAAATCACAAATGAAAGAAGAGAAGTAACAATACCACAAATGATTATAAAAGAGTATTATGAAACATTATATACCAACAACTTGAACAACACAGAAGAAAAGTATAAATTCCTAGAAACATATAACCTTCAGTTTAGAATAACTGAACAGACCAATTACTAGTGATGAAAATGAGTCAGTAATTTAAAAACTCCCAACAAACCGAAGTCCGGGACCAGACAGCTTCAGAGGAGAATTCAACCAAACATTTAAAAAAAGAGTTAATACCTATTCTTCTCAAACTTTTCCAAAAAATCTAAGAGGAAAGAAAACTTCCAAATTCATTCTTTGAGGTCAGCATTACCTTAGCGCCAAAACAAGATAAAGACACCACAAAACAAAGAGAACTACAGGCCAAAGTCCCTGATGAACATATATGCAAAATTCCACAACAAAATACTAGCAAACCAAACCCAACAATACATTAAAAAAATCATTCACCACGATCAAGTTGGATTTATTCCTGGGATGCAAGGGTGGTTCAATATTTGCAGATCAATCAAATGCTACATCACATCAACAAGGATAAAAATCATATGATCATTTTAATAGAGGCAGAAAAGCATTTGACAAAGTATAACATTCATTTATGATAAAAAGCCCCCACAAATTAGATTTCGAGGGAATATATCTCAACATAAAGGTCATATAAGAAAAACCCACAGCTAACATCATACACAATGGGGAATAAATGAGAGCTTTTTCTCCTTAGGTCAGGAACAAGACAGGGATATCCACTCTCACTTGTTTTACTCAACATAATACTGGACGTCCCAGTTTCAGCAATCAAACAACAACAAAAATAGATAAAAGGCATCTCTAATTGCTAAGGAAGAAGTAAAACTATCATTATTTGCAGATTATATAATACTATATTAAAAAAAACCCAAAGGACACCAATAACTACAGAACTAATAAATTCAGTAAAGTCTCAGGATATAAAATCAATGCACAGAAATCTATTGTATTTCTGTACACTAACAGTAAAGCAGCAGAAAGAGAAATTAAGGAAATAATCACATGTACAATTATATTGAAAATAATCACATGTACAATTATATAAAACATAATAAAATACCTATGAATAAATTTAACCAAAGAGGTAAAAGATGTACATTCTGAAAACTATAAAACACTGATTAAAGGAGTTGAAAATGACACGAAGAAATGAATGGACATTCCATGCTCATGGGTTAGGACAAATATTTTTTAAATGTCTGTATTACTCAGAGTAATCTACAAATTTAATGCAATCCCTATCAAAATACCAACAGCATTTTTCACAGAACTCAAACAATTTTAAAATTTGTATGGAACTGCAAAAGACCCCAAACACCAAAAGCAATCTTAAAAAGGAAAAACAAAGCTGGGGGCATCAGAATTCCAATTTAAAGTGATACTACAAAGCTATAGTAATCAAAACAATATGGTACTGGCATCAATGGGACAGAATAGAAAACCCAGAAATAAACCCACAATTATATGGTCAATTAATCTTCAGCAAAGGAGGCAAGAATATGCAACAGAAAAAAGACAGTCTCTTCAACAAATGCTGTTGGGAAAACTGTACAGGTACATGCGAGAGAATGAAATTGTACCACTTTCTTGCACTATACACAAAAATGAACTCAAAATGGATTAAGGACCTTAAATGTGAGACATGAGACCATAAAAACCCTACAAGAGAGCACAAGCAGTAATTTCTCTGACATTGTCCACAGCAACATCTTTCTATGTATGTCTCCTGAGGCAAGGGGAATAAAAATAAACTACATCAAAATACAAAGCTTCTCAGCAATAAAGGAAACAAACAACAAAAATTAAAAGGCAACCTACAGAATGGGAGAAGATAAATGGCATATCTGATATAGGGTTAGTATCCAAAATATATAAAACTTACACCACCACCACCAAAAAAAAAAGCACAAAAAAACCAATAATAATCCAATTAAAAAGGGCAGAAGACATGAACAGACATTTCTCCAATGAAGATATCCAGATGGCCAACAGACATGTGAGAAGATGCTCAATATCACTCATCATCAGGAAAATGCGAATCAAAACTACAATGACAGATCACCTTACACCTGTCAGAATAGTTAAAATAAAAAACTCAAAAAGTAAGTGTTGACAAAGATGTGGAGGAAAAGGAACCCTCTTGCACTGCTGGTGGGAATGTAAAGTGGTGCAGCCACTGTGGGAGACAGTATGGAGGTTCCTCAAAAAATTAAAAATAGAACTACCCTATAATCTAGTAATTGTACTACTGGGTATTTACCCAAAGAATATGAAAACACTAAGGGATACATGCACCTTATGTTTATAGCGACATTATTTACAACAGCCGAATTATGGAAGCAGCCAAGTGTCCATCAACAGATGAGTGAATAAAAAAGATGTGATACATCCCTCCCCACCCCCACACACACTCACTGGAATATTATTCGGCCACAGAAAAGAAGGAAATCTTGTCATTTTCAATGACATGGACGGAGCTAGAGTATTATTCATTATTAAATGAAATAAGCCAGTCAGAGAAAGACAAATACCGTATTATTTCCCTCAGATGTGGAATTTAGGGAAAGAGAGAGAGAGAGAGAGAGAGATAAACCAAAGAAGCAGGCCTTTTATTAAGAAAATAATGAAGTTTCACTAATGAACATTTTAAAAGACCCACATAAATGAAGAGATATCCTTCCTTCCTTGAAAAGATGACTTGAATTATGAAAGTATTATTATACGCTACTCTATTCTACAAATTTAATTTAAATTGATTTAAAATCCCAATTTGATATTTTTTGAAACATGCCAAAATGATTTATAACTTAGTTGGAAGAAAATTAAGCTGAAGTAGCCATAGCATCTTCTGAAAAAACAAAAGTAAATTGTAGGTACTTAAGCAATGTAATATTATGCAGGATTACAAAAAGAGAGATAAATTAGATGGCCATTGATAGTTAAGAGATACACCTGAGCACATGTGGGGACTTAGTATGTGATAAGATGACACTTAACAGTGAGAGATAATTGAATTATCTAATAGATACTACTGCAATAACTTATTAGCCATTTAAAAAAATCTTAAACTCAATTTTAAATTTACCCTTCATATTAAATAGATTTCACTAGATTCAATATTAAAAGTTACAAAAGAAACCTTACAGTATCAAAAGAAATATGGGTGACTACTTTTAAAGTCATGCAAAGAAGTAATCAAAAAAGAAATTATTGATGCCCTCAAGGCAAAAGGAGCTTTGATTGTAGACTTACATCTCTGAATACTCATCTTCTTTTATATTTTGGCTAATAAATTGTTTATTATGTTGATAGCTCTTCAATGCTTAGATATTGTTATGAGGATGGTTGGTCTGAATTAACTTAGCCATTATCAAGCAAGATAATATCCCAATTCTGATAGTTGTCTTGGGATCACATACCTGCCACGGTCTTGTGGTTATCTCCAGCTAAGTCTCTAAACTTCATAGCCACTGCTAATAAATTCATCAGTTTGAGATATGAAACCAGTTGGGTTTTACAATACCACAAAGTTCCAAATTATAAGACGCTCAAAAAATATACACTGTACAGAGGGCAGTTCTCTTAGCTAAGCAGTACTACCTTTCAACTCTGCTTGCAGATTAGCTGTATCTAGTCCAAGTTCATCTACTTCTCACAGAAACATGCTGGAAGAGGCAATGTACACCAATATTGTGAAATCTACCTACTACTTCAACTAATACCAAGGCCTCAATTGTTAATGACTTTATATCACACGGTACATAGAACAGATGGTTGTGCTCTGAGGAAACTGAGAGAAAATACATAGGACTTAGAGTACAGTAACTTATGGGTATGAGGCACATGAAATTTTCTCTTACCCTACACCCAATGGCAGTGACAGCATCTACTCCCTTAGAGCAACAGAAGTTTCTCTGGAGAAACTAAATAGCCTAAAAGAAACTAAATAACCTCCACATACTGGCATCTGGGCATCTACTAGCAAAAGGTATCAGCTCCCTGACTTACCACCTTAAAAGCAATGAAACCTACCAGTCAACAAAATCTTCAATTTATGTACACATTGAAATTGGTGTTTCAATTTCTCACACTCATGTATAAATGAACACACACACACACACACACACCAGTTGTATGAGGGTAGATTCTAGTATAATAGGGACAATGCAAATAGTCAACTTAAAGGAAAAAAAGAAAAAAAAAAAACAACCACCGTAGAGGAAATTCAGAACACAGAGACGGAATAAAACTTAAACTCTAAACTTCTATTGTTACCTATGGTGATTATTTTTCATTTACTACCCCCAATTCATTCTACATACTTCTGTGACCTGCACTGTGACCAAAAAGGCTAAGCCCTACCAACTCTATCATTTAGGCCAGTTTTCAGCTGGATTTAATCTAACAGAAGACTAAAGTTTAGGAGGAAGAAATTGGGGTATTTTTACCTGATTTCCCTCTCCCCTTTGATGCCACACACCTCTGGAAATAGCTGCATTCCTCTACAAGTACAGATCATGGCCAGGGGTAGAGGTTGAAAACTTCCCCTTGGCTCTCACTATAACCATTAATGCTATTTCTTTGCCTTAACTCTTTGACCCTGGCAGTAGCAACATCATACTGTTGCCAGTCTCTGTTGCTAAAACATCCTTTGCTGCACCCTTAACCCTGCACATTATCTCTGATCTCATCCTTTCATTTAACTTTCTTTATTCAAAAAACAAACCCTGAGGTGGGTTCTGCTTCTTGCCAAGACCCTAACTGCTCTGGTACTTTTAGAGAAATATGATAAAGTTCATTAACAAAATAATAACTGAATGATATAAAAGAAGAAATTATCCAAATGGTAGAAATATTTAATGAAAGTTAAAAATTATTGCTGAAATAAAAATTAAAGTTAAAAATTATTGCTGAAATAAAAATTTTAGTAGGGTAGAAAGGAAGTCTGTCACAAATATACAAAGGACAAAGGTGAAGGGAATGGGGGCAGAAAGGTTTAAGAGACTTAGCACATTACTTCTGGAGGTCCAACATCCAACCAATAAGAACCATGTGAAGAAAGAATAGAAGGAAATAAAAGTGAAGAAATTATTTCAGAAATAATATAAGAAAATATCTTAGAACTGAAGGATACATTGATTGCTCAAACAATGGAGGCAAAATACTTACAAAAGTCCTAATTCTGAAAAATTTCAAAAGTTCCAGAAGAAAAAATTCAAAACAATCTGTAATGCCTATAAAAATGTACCAGTGAATCCACCAACGTGATCATACCAATGTCACACCTCCCTCAGCCATTGATTGAGAATGGGGAGTGGAGGTACTAAGGCAGGATAATGCTGGCAAGACAGCAGACTCTTCCAAAGGGTAACTGGCTTGAAGAGAGCCCACCAGCCTTTCTTGAAAATGTACTGTAGTCCCAATCTCTTCCCAATCTTCTTTCTCTCTTTCTTTTCATAGATGTCAGACTTACATTGTGGACTAAAGGTCTTCCCCCACCTTTGCCTGCTTCTTCTCTTGATTACACTTCTTACAGATCTAATTCCATCTTAGTATTTGCTTTTGGTACACTTGAAGTAACAAATGTTGAAAAAAACCAGATCATTTTCAAAGGAAGAAGAAACAGACGAGTAAGCAGTTAGCAATTCTGAATGTTGGAAAACAACAGGGCAGTGTCTTCAAAACTCTGAGGGCAAATGATCCGCAACCGAGAATGTTTTACCCAGACAAGCTACTAATCAAGTTTGAGGATAGAATAAGACATATTTAAAGCAAGTAAAAACTCTCGAAATTGCCTTCCATGCACATTATTATAGCAGTTGCTCCAGAAAAACAAGAAAATAAATCATAAAAAGAGAACACAGGTCCACAACACAGTGAGTTCAGCCCAAGAGAAAGAAGTTAAGAGATGTCTTCTCAAGAAATCTCCATCATATCAAAAGAAAATGCAGTCTGTCTGGAGTAGGATGATGGAGAGGTCAAAGAGGACAAGCTCCAGAGGAAAAGGGGACTTACTAGATTTCCTGATAGGATAGAGTACTGGGAAATAATCAATGGTAGATATAATTTGCAGATAGGGCAAGATGAAAATATAAGGAAAATAGAAATTAATTAAAAAATGGAATAAGGTAAATATATTCATGCTACATTAATTGCCTTTGTAAGGAACTCTGCTTCTATAATCATGATAATGTAAACACTGATACTGATTTCTCTGAAAATAGATGGAAGTGGAAATGGGAAGAATATGAGTTAAACCCTCATCTACCATATGTGAAAGTAATGTAAAAGATCCTAAGATGTAAAATCAGACAGTATTAAATAAGCATATAATTTAGAAACATTTGGTGTAAAAAGAAATAGCTAAAAGAAAAAAATGGTCACCACTAGGGACATAGTAAGGGTATGGCAAAGCAATTCTTTTATCTATTATAAACATTTGGTAAAAAGTAATATATATATAATATGCCTGTATTATGTTGACATATATTCCTTTTCACCATTTTTTAAAAGATTTTATTTATTTATTCGAGGGAGAGAGAGAGAGACAGCACCAGGTGAGAAGAGCAGCCCAATGCAGGGCTCCATCTCAGGGTCATGAGACTGAACCCCAATGTTGGGCTCCATTCTGGGTGTGAAACCTGTTTAGGATTCACTCTCTCCCCCCTCCCTGCCCCTACCTCCCCTCATGATATAAATAAATAAATAAATAAATAACTTCTAGATTTGAAAAAAAAAGATGTTTGTGTATTCATTACTGCATTTTTCCCAACTTTGTTCTATGTTCCATTCATTGCTTTTCCTTCCAGTTCTCTGAAAGAAAATTTTTAACTATGGTTTAATGTCACAAAAATACTGACATTTTTTTAAGATTTTATTTGGGGTGCCTGGGTGGCTCAGTTCGTTAGGTGGCTGCCTACAGCTCAGGTCACGATCCTAGAGTCCTGGCATTGAGTCCTGCATCAGGCTTCCAGCTCAGTGGGAAGTCTGCTTCTCCCCCTGACTCTCCCCCTTCTCATGCTCTTTCTCTCATTTTCTCTCTCTCAAATAAAATCTTTAAAAAAACAACAAAAATTATATTTCACTTATTTATTTGAAAGAGAGACAGAGTACCAATGGAGCAGGCGAAGGAGAAGCAGGCAGAAGGAGAAGCAGAATCCCCCCTGAGCAGGGTCCCCTTTGCTGGGCTCAATCCTGAGACTCCAGGATCATGACCTGAGCCTAAGGCAGACTGCTTAACCGACTGAGCCACCCAGGCACCCCCAAAATACTGATGATTTAGATTATACTCAGCAATTAATGTTTCTATAAATTTTTTTAAAATACACAAGCTAATTCATGAAATTTTATGTTTGTTTACTTTGAATTAAAAATAGCCTCATAAAACTGAATGCTATTCTTATAACATCATAGGGATGTATATCTACAAATATTAGCTCTTATTCCTTGATAGTAATAACTGTTATTTGTTGAGTTATCAATTATATGCTCAGTGCTTCATGTACTACATGCCTCACAAATATTCTGCAAAGTAACTACTGCTGCTCTGATGCACAGATGAAGAAACCTAATTTCTGTAAGATTAAGTAACTAGTTCAAGTTCACACAATTAGAAAATGGCAGAACCATGACTCATCCACATCAATCTGATTCCAAAGTCAATGTTCCTAGCTATTCATGTCTTACACTTGTTAAATTAAAGCTTTCATGAAGTACCCAAGAGAAATGGAAACGTATTTCCACATAAACACTTGTATATAAATGTTTATAGCATCATTATTCTTAATAGTCAAAAAGTGGAAACAACTCAAATGTCCATCAAATGATAAATGGGTAAATAATATGTGGTTTATCCTTAGAATGAAATATTAATTAGCAAGAAAAAGGAGTATAGTACTCTTGCACACTACAGCACGAATGAACTTTGAAAACAAAGAGCCAAACATCAGTCACAAAAAACCACATTGTAAGATTCAATTTATATGAAATGTACACAACAGGCAAGTCTATAGAGATAAAAAATAGATTAGTGGTTGCCAATAGCTAAGCAGGCTGGGAAGAATGGGAATGGGTCACTGCTAAAGGACATACAGTTTCTTTTTATGGTAATGAAAATGTTTTAGATTGACTGTGGTGGTGGCTGCACAACTTTGTGAATATATTAACCACTATGGAGTAATGCACTTCAAATGGATGAACCATATGGTATATGAATTCTATCTCAGTAAAGCTGTTACAATAAAATAAAACAAATATATCTTTTTAAAAATCTCTCATGATACACAAAAAGATAGGTAAAGAAAAATATCCATAAAAATCTTTCTAGCCAAACCATGGTATACAAAATCAACATGCTGGAAAACTTCAATTCACTTCAATGAATGACAAATTTACATCAAAACAGCACTATTGTTTATAAGGTATTAACAACCAAAAAATACAATGAAGCATTAAACTTGGGGGAATATATTACTTCCAGCTTAAATTTCTGTCAAAAAAAAGTCAGTTTTCTGCACTTCAAGCTAATAATGTTTTATTAATGCTACCAATCTATAACTCTGTAGCTAATTTTTAATTTCATTATATAATTTTCTTATTCATAACCTGGGGCAGTTTTTGCATAGCAGGCTAGATATTATAAAGGAACATGTCTACCAAGTGCAAACTCAGCCTCAAATTAATCAATTCCATTTATCTTTGTGATAGGTCCACTCTTGGTTATAAAAATATATTCTTATATAATTATACATAATTTCTTTTACTATTAACTATATAATAAACTATTTCCATTAATAAAAGAGAAGATAAAGTTAAGACCAATGTTGTCTGGTATCCTACATAATTCAAATCAAGCATATTCTGATATGGAACATACTTTGCTAACTTTTTGTTCTGCAAATTATTTTACCCTGTCCAAAGACAGAAGAATGCACTAGATCTTAATATCGTCTCTTTGAAACCCTGAAACTATACATTTAATCCCTGCTGGTATAAGTAATTAGGATACATCATAATTGTTTTGATACAATATTAAAGCTTGAAACAAAATCTTGAAAAAACATCACCTAAAAATATTGCCATAAGTAAATGTAAAGTAACTTTTGTCCAAGGCAAAATACAACATGTTTACTGAACAAATTCTATATGCAAGTCACTGAGTGTGGAAAATATCTTACAAGATGGATACCAATAATTCCCACTGTAGTACTCATTCATCCTTCATGTAATCCCCTTGCTTTGAGTGTGGGATAGACCCAGTCTCTTGCTTCAAATGAACAGAATGTAGCAAAAGTGATGAAATGTCCCTTTTGACATTAGGTTATCAAAAGAATGTGGTTTCCATCCTCATGTTTTCTTATGTCCTCTTGTTTACTTACTCATTTCCATGTTGTAAGTTGCCCTACAGGGAAGCCTACTTGGCAAGAAACCAAGGGACTCAAGTGCAACAGCCAGAATAATGGAGACCTGCATGAGTGAGGCTCCTCCCCCAGCTGAGCTTTCACGTAAGACCGCAGCTATGGATGACAGTGGGACTGCAACCTCCTGAGACTTCAGCCTAGGCACAAAGCACCTCCCAGATTCTTGGCTGACAAAGTGATGAGCTAATAAGGGTGTACTGTTTTAAGCTGCTTCTAGTAG
Source organism: Mellivora capensis (assembly GCA_004024625.1). Taxonomy (NCBI): domain Eukaryota; kingdom Metazoa; phylum Chordata; class Mammalia; order Carnivora; family Mustelidae; genus Mellivora; species Mellivora capensis. The sequence continues at coordinate 61,695 of PISX010012047.1, forward strand.
GTTAGAGTCCTGATTCCAATGATTCCCAATGAAAAACAGAATAAAGAAATGTGAAGAAATAATCCAAACAAATGTGTTAAATATGTTCTTCTATGAGAAGGAAAATAACACTATCTCAGTAAAATTAATGAGCCTAACGATGCTTTTAATAATCACTAGACTATTTAAAAATAAATATTATGAAAAATACAATCAAATGTGCATGCCAAAACCCAAATGTAATCATGCCTGTTGTTCTTCTTAAAAGAGAAGTCTACTCCAATGTTCTTTAACATGGTCTAAAATGCACTGTTATGATATGGTTCCTACTACACTGCCGGGATTTATCTTTAACTCAGCCTTCTATCATCTTCCTTGCACCAACCTCCGTGAGATTTCCTGTGTTAATGTCCTAATTTCTGTATAACCTTCATGGCCCAGCTTCACAGCCTCTGAGAAATCCCTAATCTCAGACTCCCACTCTTACTCTAAATAACACCTATCTTTGCCTTAGATATTCTGCTTCTGTGTTTCCTCTATGGTACTCCATAGCATCCTTTCATTACATTTATATAACTGCATATGCAACAGAAAGGAAAACAACTGTGATTTATATTAGAAAGTAAACTACATATTTCCAATTTTTTTTTT
>PISX010012048.1:0-62323 GCA_004024625.1 Mellivora capensis
GGTTTGTTTCTATGCACTAATAATGTAGTAAGATAGTTAAGAAAACATTTACAAATGCATCTAAAAGAATAAAATACCTAGGAATAAATTTAAGCAAGGAGATGAAAAACCTGTACATGATCTATGTGGCACTGATGGAAGAAATGAAGAACATAGAAATAAATGCAAAGATATCCCACACTCATAGATTGGAAGGGTTAATACTGTTAAAATATCCATACTACCCAAAGCAATTTACAGATTCAATGCAATCCCTATCAGAATTCCAATGTCTTTTACACAGAAATAAAACAAACAATCCAAAAATTTGTATGCAACAACAAAAGATTCCCAATATCTAAAGCAATCTTGAGGAAGAACAAGGCATCATACTGCCTGATTTCAAACTATATTACAAAGCTATGGTTTTAAAAACAGTATGGTATTGGCACAAAGCAGACATACAGATTGGTGGAATAGAACAGAGAGCCCCAAAATGAACTCATGCATACGTCAGTTAGGCATGGAGGAGGCAAGAATATACAATGGGGAAAGGACAGTCTCTTCAAAAAACAGTGCTGGGAAAACTAGAGAGCCACATGATAAAGAATAAAACTTGACCAATCTTACACAATACACAAAAATTAACTCAAAGTGAATTAAAAATCTAAATGTTAGACCTGAAACCATAAAACTCCTAGAAGAAAACACAGGATATAAGCCCCTTGACACTGGTCTTCAGGATCTGATTTTCTGTTTGACAACAAAAGATAAAGCAACAAAAGTAAAAATAAACAATTGACACTACATCAAAATAAAAAGATTCTACATGGCAAAGAAAACCATCAATAAAACAAAAAGGAACTAGCAAAATGTTGTATGTCAATTGTACAACAACAACAACAACAAAAAACCACCCTCAATATAAAACAATTATAGGAACATCACTACCAAACCTACTGAATGAGAGAAGATATTTGAATGTCACAGATTCAATAAGGGGTTAATATTCAAAATTTATGAAAAACTCATACAACCCAACAAATAATCTAATTTTTTTTAAAAGGCAGAGGACCTGAACAAACATTCTTCCAAAGAAGATATACAGATGGCCAACCAACACAAGAGAAGATGTTCAAAATCATTAGTCATCAGGAAAATGGAAATAACAATGAGATATCATCTTAGACCTGTCAGAAATGACTAGAATTATAAAGACAAGAAATAAACCAGTGTTGATAAGGATATGGAGAAAAGGGAGCCTCGTGCGCTGTTGGTGGGAATGTAAATTGGTACAATTACTATGGAAAACAGTACAGAAGTTCCTCAGAAAATTAAAAATATGGGCGCCTGGGTGGCTCAGTGGATTAAGCCTCTGTCTTCGGCTCAGTCATGATCTCAGGGTCCTGGGATCGAGTCCCGCATTGGGCTCTCTGCTCGGCAGGGAGCCTGCTTCCTCCTCTCTCTCTCTCTGCTTGCCTCTCTGCCTACTTGTGATCTCTCTCTGTCAAATAAATAAATAAAATCTTAAAGAAAAGAAAATTTAGAATAGAACTACTATATGATCCAGCAATTCTATTTCTGGGTATTTATCTGAATGAAACAAAAACACTAACTCAAAAAGATATCTATACCCCATGCTCACTGCAGCATTATTTACAATAGCCAAGACATGGAAATAGCCTAAGTGTCCATTGATGGATGAATGGATAATGTGTATGTGTGTGTGTGTGTGTGTGTGTGTGTGTGTGTGTAAAGTGGGAGGTTATTCATACACAAAAAAAGAATGAAATCTTGATATTTGTGACATGTATGGACTGAGGGCATTATGCCAAGTGAAAAAGTGAAATAAGTCAGACAGAGAAAGACAAATACCATAAGATCATACTTATATGTGGATTCTGAAAAACAAACAAACAAACAAACAAACAAAAAAAACAAGCTCATGGATACAGAAAACAAACTGATATTGCCAGAGCAGGGGATAAAGGGTGGGCAAAATGGGTGAAGGCTGTAAAGGGTTACTAACTTCCACTTATAAAATAAATAAGTCATGAGGATGTAATGTACAGCATGGTGACTGTGTTAATAATACTGTATTGTATATTTGAAAGTTGTTAAGAGAACAAATCTTAGAAGTCCTCATCCCAAGAAAACAAAAATTTCTAACTTCTAATTTCTAATGTATGATGATGTGTTAACCAGACTTACTATGGTGATTATTTTGTGGTATATACAAATAATCAAATCACTATGTTGTATAACTGAAACTAACAAAATATCATGTCAATTATACTCTAACAAAAAAGAACTAAAAATGAAAGAATTATAACAATACCACTACTAAAATAAAGAATTTATTCTTATATTCTCACAAATTATCTTCAATTAAGGGTTATATTGAGATGTATATTACCCCAAAAATAATAAAGATAAAACTAAGATTGGAGTTTGGTAGCATTTCCTAATTTAAAGCTGAGCTTTCAAAGAGTTAAGAATTATTAAATCATTTAGCTACCTTTTCAGAAACACATGATTGAGAAATGGTTACAAAAGAAGTCTCAATACATGTCCATAGGGGGTGGGGCCATATTTAATAATTAAAATACATCACAAGATGATTACAAAAATGCATATTACGATATATTAAAATACTCTGTAATTGATATTGTAACCTATAAATTAAAAAACTGATTCCCTTCAGCTACAAAGATTGACTTTATTTTTATAATCCTTATAGATCAAATACATTCAAAATACTATAAACTTTCCAAAACTTGAATAAAGTATAATTTTCTTTAAAATGTAAACATTGTTGGGGCACCTGGGTGGCTCAATAGGTTAAAGCCTCTGCCCTCGGCTGGGGTCATGATCCCAGCGTCCTGGGATAGCCCCCCATCTGGCTCTCTGCTCAGCAGGGAGCCTGCTTCCCTTCCTCTCTCTCTCTCTCTCTCTCTCTCTGCCTGCCACTCTGACTACTTGTGATCTCTGTCTGTCAAATAAATAAAATCTTTTAAAAAAAATGTGAACATTGTTACTCAAAAATTTCACATCTTATAAAATCAATAATTCTACCTTCCTAAAAGAAAACAGCACACGTATCATAGAAATAGTAACAAAGAAACACTTGCTGTCATAAAGTCATTGTTACCAAAACATCCATTTAAATGTTTACAGCTTCTAAGATTTTACTTATAGAAGAAAAGATGGCATTAATTTTAAAAATAAAGAAACCTGAAAAAAAAAGTAAATCCAAAGAAAAACTTACTGATCTTCAAGACATGCCCACTTTTGAGAATAAGCAGTTTGCCGTCCATGTCAAACCGCAGTTAAGCTGTTAAAGCTTCATTTAATGTTGAACTTCACATTGAGCTCCAGAGATTGCCTTTGAGACAGAATTTTCTGCCCAACTAAAGAGCTCCTATATACTCAAAATGTTGTAGGAAATATTCAAAATTATATTTGAAAAGAGAGATTATGGGGGTAGTGTTGGGAGAAGGGAGAAAGAGAGGAAAAAAACTATAAGAGACTTTTAAGGTATTAAGGAGGGCACTTGTGATGAGCACTGAGTGTCGAATATAAGTGCTGAATCACTAAACTCTAATCCTGAAACCAATATTGCACTATACGCTAACCAGCTAGAATTTCATTAAAAATTGAAATTAAAAAAAAGAGAGAAAGAGAGTCAAGAGAGAGATTATCATTCTTACAACTTCTATCATTATCCCTTCTAAAAGTGCTAAGTAACTGAGTAGCCATGTTTGGGAACTATTGTTGCTCTACAGATAATCCATAAATAAAAGTAACCATGCAATTTGGACAAACAAAATCAGTTCTGAGCCAACACAATTATGAATACAATGACAAATTATTTTACTAATTCCTGAGAGGCATATAAACAAGAAGATGAGAACAGAATATGACAAGACCACAAGGAGATTATGATATTAAATAAAATGTTAACTACACAAAGCACAGTTACTGGAATAAGCCAAATTTTAATAATCTTCCTGGCCTTATCCAATTTCCATGTTTGAGCATTTCAGTGAGTCCTAACCCTCATTTGAATTTAAATAAGGAGTGAAGAAGCAAGTAAGTAACACAAATGCTAGTTTTCATGATCTCTTCTCTCCCTTGTTTGTATAGCAGGGAGTGGCCCTTCAGATGTCAAACTCAGGTCTATAGGAGCTGTAAACTGCAATGCACACACAAGTCCAGGCAAGAAATATAAATAAAAACAGGCTGAATATAGGATAAAAAAGACTGCAGAAATATGACAAATGTTGAATTCTAATATCACATCCAAAAAGATCTAAAAAGGAGACAGAAAAGATAAATAACAAAACAGTTAGATTCACAGATTTCTTAAATACCAACAAGGAGAACCAGGAACATAAAAGTATTACTTACAAATATCTAAAAGAAAGTAAATATCAATCTAGAACTGAAGATTCAGCTAAAGTATCTTACAAAAAATAAGAGTAAAGATACTTTAACACACAAAAAAACCCCCAAAACCTTTTAAGTTCACCCCAAACTAACCCTCACTAAAGGAGTTATTAAAGTACTTATCTGAAGAAGAAAGGAAATGAAATCAGAAATGAGGTCTAAGTTGCAAGAAAGAATGATGAGCAAGGCAAAGAGCAAACATGAAAAAAAAAATCTAAAAATAACACTACCAAAATAACACGCTACTACCAATATCTAATTTGGAGGGTTCAAAGAAGCAAGAAGTAAGGTAACAGACTAGGACATGTTGGTTTGGAGATATTCTTTAAAATTCTCAGTATTTTAACTTAATTTCAAATGTCTTTCCCAAGATAACACGATAATAATGTTTCATTTATGGCTTACATTAAAATAGGAAATCAGATTTTCTGATGGTTGATCACTTGCTGAATTTAAGATCATCATTAATTGTTGGATAGTATTCATAACAGTCCTAGAGAAGAAAAAACAGGAAGAAATATCAAGCACTGAAGAAAAACAAATGAACAAACAAAATATTTCTATTTCACAAGTTAAATGAATCTTTCAAACTCACCTATTTTCTGTTTAAAAAGTTCTCTGAAATAAGACTACAAAACCCTCAGTATACTGTTGCTTACAAGGAATTACATTTTTTTCCTGTCATTCTTTTTTTAATTAACATATAATTTATTATTGGCTTCAGAAGTAGGTCTGTGATTCATCAGTCTTATATAATAAATAGTCCCATTGCATCACGTGCCCTCCTTACTGTCATCATCCAGTTACCCCATCCTTCCATCTCCCCTCTGCTCCAGCAACCCTCTGTTTCCTATGATTAGTCTCTTATGGTTTGTCTCCCTCTCTGGTTTTGTCTTGTTTTATTTTTTTCCCCTCTTCCTTATGATCCTCTGATTTGTTACTTAAATTCCACGTATCAGTAGGATCATATGATAATTGTCTTTCTCTGATGGACTTATTTTGTTTAGAATAATCTCTAGTTCCAACCACATCATTGCAAAAGGGAATTACTTTTTATTTAAACCATTAAGAAAGAATATGTTCATAATCACTAAGTTTAAAATTGAAGAATTTTACATATATTTATTAATAAAACTACATTTCAGTAAAACATTAATTGGCCAAATTAATGATATTTTAAAAAAACATATAAACTGGTATTAAAATAATTTTTTAAGAAAACGTTATTACAATCAAACATTAAAGTTTTTCAGATAAAAACAATAGGATATATTGTAATTCAAATGAAGAAGCATGTGACTTTTCTTTATAGAGGCCTTCAGATGAAAGCATACAAAATTTTATAAGTCATCACTGTAAAAGCATAAAACTGCGTCAGTCCCTTAAGATTTCTGTAATTCTATAATTTGTGTGTGTGTGTGTGTGTGTGTGTGTGTGTGTGTGTTGTATAGTAAATACTTATGTTCCAATTTTGGGGTAGCAGTACATTGTTACTGTCAGTACTGTTTATTGATGCAAAGAACTATAGAATGTTTATGGCTTAAAGAGTCCTTAAATATTTCTTAGCAAACATGTTCAGTGAGCATTTTTTTTTCTTTTTTTGTAACATCAGTAAGAATTAGAATCGATGTCATTTGTTCAGTTTGGAAAAAGAACTTGCCTTTAAGTCTTTTAACTTCTTTTGGTGAAAGTTTCCATTTAGGAAAAAAGATGACAAACATCCTTGATATTTTTTTTCCATCTTCCTTATTATTATACCAAACTATTATACCTATCTCAACCGATATACTTCCTCACCTTTCAAATATTATAGTTTTTATAACTTTTACATCTTCTAATCCACTTAGGCCCACAATGACCAAAGCCACAAAAAACTTACTGCTAACACCAAAAGTTCTTTCTCAATTGTTCTGATACTTGATTTCCTTGAAGCATGTGACACTCAAACACCTACTCTTTTCCTCATTTCCCTCCATCCCTTGGCTTTTTTGGCTTCATGCTCTGGGCGCCCTCTCATTCTCTTTAACTTATATCTAATATTTAAATGCTAGCATTCTGGGCATTATACACAACTAATGAATTGTTGAACACTACATCAAAAACTAGTGATGTACTATGTATTGGCTAATTGAACTAACTAACTAAATAAATAAATAAATGCTAGCATTCTTTAGGGCTTAGCCAGCCATTCTTGCCATTATACCTTTACTTCAGGCAAACTCATCTATTTTTATGGTCTTAACTTCCCCGGATAATTCTCAAATCTGTAAGTTACTACTTCTTCATGTTCCATAAATGCCTCATGAATAATATTCTAAGTATGAATTCATTAAATATTTATCAAACCTGTTCTTGTTCCTTCATTCCAACTGCCTACTCTTGGTTCAGATCTTCAGCATTCCTCAACTGAATTACCGCAACAGAGCAGTCCAGGGATTTTGACTATGTGTATAGTAGTAGGGTCTAGGCATTTGTAGTTTGGGAAAAAACCTCCTCAGGTTACTCAAATTTGCACCCTTGGTTAAGAACCACTGTGACAGATTGAGAGGTCTATTTCTTACCATGTCCTCCTTAGTCCATCCCCTCACAAACTACTACCACATAAACCTTCAAAAAATCAAGTCTAATTTTATCCTTGTCCCTATTTAACACCCATATATAGCAGCAGGACAAATCATGCACAAGCTAAAGCCCAAACTTATGGGTACAGCATATTAGGCCTTTCAGGACCTAGTATTCACCCTCCTCTCCTGCCATTTCATCTTCCCACTTAGGGAGTCAGTACAGAGCTGCTAATAGTTCCCCAGACATATTGTGTTATTTTGTACTTCCACGCCTTTGCACATGCTATTTCTACTCCCTAAAATGCCAGTCTCCTGTGTCACAGACTTTCATGTTTCAAAATTCAGTTCAATAAAATCCCTTCATAATGTCCCTTCTGTGCCACCTCATTAGTTTGTCAAAAGTTTATTACTATAATTTACACTAATACAGAAATGTATCTTTATATGTCTATATAATCATTTGAAAAATATTACTGATAGCCCACTATGTACCAAATATTACCCCAGGTCATAATTATTAAATGGTGAACAAATAAGTCATAGTCCACATAGTATCATACTTAAAGGCTATTATGGTTATTGGTAAAAACAAGCAAAACACAAATTAATTTTTAATTACAAATTGGGATATACACTATAAAGGAATAACAACAGGATACTATGGGAAAGAAGAATAAAGGAAAATACTTCAGAGAGAAATCTTTTAAAAAGTAATATTTGTCCTGAACCTAAAGGAAGAGTAGCTGTTGGTAATTCAGAAGGAAATAAATAAATAAATAAATAAAAATAGGAAGAGTTTCAAGAAAAGGGAAAAGCAAATGTGAAAGTCCTCAAGTACAAAAGAAGAGCCTCAAGCATTCAGGAAACTGGCTAGTACATAATGAGCAGGAAAACAAGATGAGGTTAGAAAGACAACAGAAGCTGGATCATATAAGGTTTTGTAAGCACTGTGAGGGAATGTGTATTTCAACTGCAACAAAAGAAGCAGTCAAAAAGTTTGACAGCAGGGAGAACATGATCTGACTTACATTTCTAGAATATTATTCTGGGACTCTTTGGAGAAAATATCTGGTGGTGGGGAGAGAGGAACAGTGAGGAGACTAGACATAGCAAGATCAGTTAGTAGGCTACTACAAAAAAAAAAAAATCCAAAACAAAGAGGAGGAGATCTGGACAAAGGTGGTGAGAGTGCAAATGGAGGATAGGAGATGGACTAGAGATATATTAAAGGTAGATTCAACAAGACTTACTAGCAGGTAAGATGCAGGGAGTGAGGAAAAGGAGAGAAAAATGGTTTCTATCTTTTTAAGTTGTATGCAGAGTAAAGGGTAATGATATATTTTTTCTTTTTTTATTTACGGAGATGAAATACATTCCCACTCTAGGTTATATTCCTTAAGGACGGATAGAACTAGATTTGATAATCATATCCTCAGCAACTAGTAAAATACCTGGCAGGCAAAGAGCACTCAATATATATTGGTTGTATGTATACATAAATATATAAAGGACAAATGAACAAACTCAAAGTACAATAAGGCACTGAATAAATAATTACAATGAAAAACAAAAGTAAGAAAATGCATACCTAACTGGAGTCTGTGGAAGAATCACATTCACTTCTTCATCAGAGTTACTTTTTCGTGGCGTTCTCTGTGTTTCAAAACTAAATAATGATAAGAAAAGTCATTCTTATTGAAAATGCGCAATTTGTGTTTTATGAGTCAAAAGAGCAATATATCACTTGTTGCCTCATACCGTCATACAAAATGGTAAGTCAATAACAGAAGTGATAAGAAACTGATGATCCAAAAGCTGCTTAAATAATAAAAATTTTGTGTTTTTCACCATTGTTTTTCAGTTGGGTTTCTTCTATTAGGTTTATGAAAAACAGGTGCTCCAATCATTAACAATTTTTTAAAAGTGAAAGTTAAATGCTATCTCTAGATGTTAGATGGTATTATGAACCATGCTGTTCAGTACTAAAAAAAAAATCAAAGCTCAAGATTTTCAATCATTATGCCTTCCAAAAATCTTACTTTGATGTAAATAAAATTTGAAACATTTTATTTGTGTTTAACCTACAAGTTATATATATTATTTTTTACATATTAAAAGATTTCATGCTAAAGATATAAAATTAAATATACTTATAATCATTCACATTTTTTGTAATTACTCTCAATCATTCCTACATGAGAATTCTATATGATAATTCAAGAGAATGTATTTTTTTTTTCTAAAGGAAAAAGGTTTAATGTAGAGATTCAAGATTCACATCATGGTAAGTGATCTAAAATTGAATACTTCTTATGATAAAAGTTCAACTTTTGCATTTTTTCCTATTTAACTTATCTTGCCATCTTTTTTTCCTGTGTTTTTCTATTACTTTCACTCCACCTCTTCCTGTCTATGGTTACAATGACAGATTCTCTCCCTCTCCCCAGTAGTGTAGAAAGCCTACTCCTGCAAAAGCTACAGTGATAAACACTAATTTTAACACACCCTTTAACTTCACCAACATTTAAGTAGTATGTGTAACCTTCCTTTCACCTGCTCCCCAAGTATACTGATCATAGTCCATCCTCCTGGGTAGAAATGTGGCATTTTAATTTTGTTTTCCTTTTTGACTCTGGCTGTGGAAGAAAGGTAATATATATTGTGTGTATGTGTTTATAGTCATCCTAGATTGCTAAAGTATATCCTGCAGTAATTCTTTCAAAGAGGGTATGCAAGAAACAAACTTTGTGAATTCTTTAGTATCAAAAAAGTGTCTTTGTTTTTCTTTCAAAATCAAATGCCAGTTTGGCTGGGTAAAGGATTCTAGGTTGCAGAACTTTTATGACATAGCTCCACTGATTCCTAGCATCTAGAGTATCTAACGATAAGTCTGTGGTCAATCTGATTCTTGCTCCTCTATTGGTTATTTCTCTTTTTCTGGAAGCCTTTAGGATCTTTTCTTTATCACTGGAATTCCCAAATTTCACCAAGATGTGTCTAGGAATGAGTCTCTTCTCATCAGTCTTACAAGGTATTCAGTAAGCACTGACAACCTCAACACTTGAATTCTTTAGCTCTGTAAAGTTTTTCAATTATTTCCTTAATTATTTCCTCTACTCCATTTTCTTTATTATCTTTTTCTGAAATTCCTATCAAACGGATGTTGGAACTTCTGGATCTATCCTCTATGTCTCTTGACCTTTCTTTATTATCTGTTTGGCCATTTGCATTGTATCCTTAGAGAATTCTTCAATACGGTCTTCTAGATTGTCCATTCTCTCTTCAAGTGTTTCTATTCTGCTCTTCAGAACATCTATTAAGTTTTTTATTCCCAAGACCTCTGGAAGGTAATTTTTAATATTTTCAACCTCTTCCTGTAGCTCTCTAAAGTTGTTAATTACATTTCTTCTAAAGTTTTCTTCTGTTTTTTTTGTATTAAGTTTGTATCTTTAGATGTTGAGAATATACTTCTGTATTAACATTTTTAAGAAAAAGAACCAAGCAAGTAATAGCAGATGAAAGGGTGGGGAAAAAGAGAGACCACACTTAAGTAAACTCATTACTTCAACAATTTTCTTTTAGTGCAGTTTTAAAATTAAATTCAGCTTAATTTAAAAAATAGTTGCTATAGAGGACAATTCACATTATATCTCTATTTGTTTATATATTATATGCTTAAAATACTGTTTACCTTATTATCAGGTTTATAGAAAGGCATTTGAAGTAACATTATAAATAATATTTAAAGATCATGAAGTTAAATAAAAACCTATTTAATCTATCTATATTAAATCAACCTATAGCAGAAGTAGCTCAACAAATAAAATTAGACCATGTACAATACCTGTCCGTAGGATCAGCCTGAAGGGTTTTATCATGATCCAGAAATAATCTTGCATCAAGATCTTTGTTTTTAAGGTAAATCTCTTCATACTGTTTAGAGAGACTTTCCACCTCAGAAGAAAAAAAAATACTGATTATCCTTTTCATATCATTACATCTCTCAGTCCATAGAAGTACAGATTTAAAGAATCTTTGTACATACACTTCATTTTATAATATACTGAGTTCACAGCAATAAAAATAAAGCATATCTGAAAGTGCTATTAAAAAATGCTACTTTTTAACTCTAATTTTAAACCGATTTTATGCATGCATCCCATTCATTAGCATTTTATGTAGACAATGATCACCAGTAACAAAAAACAGTAGGTATTATTATGACCACTTTATTGCCAAGATCCTCTAAAATCCCATACATCCCTCACTTCTAATCATTCCCTATGCTTATCAATATAAAAATATTTTTCAAATATAACAAATCCTCTTGGTTATATATTCTACCTTTTCTAAATTGTTTGATGCACTCTAACTCCCTTTAGTTAAGTGTGTTGGACAAGAATATTAGCTCAATTAATTAGCCCACTTAACACATTTGCACAATGTCTTCCTAATCTCAGATACTTCTACATTTGCTAGAACCTATAAGTCTTTTACAAGTACTGATTCATAATTTTCTAATCATAATTTAAAAACCAATGCCCAACAGACAACTATTTGGCATGACTTCTGCTATGACTTTTGAAGTCTGAGGGTTTCTAACCTGAGTGAACTAAAATTGCATTTCAAAAGGAGTGGCAGGAAGAAATCCAGTTAAATGTAAATTTTTTGTTTGTCTGTGTAAGTTTTTTAGCTAAAACAGTCACGCACATAGTTTGAATTTAATCATTGTTTCTGCCCAATCTTAGTGAGACATGAATTATCAATCATTTATTTGGGCAGCCATTAATACTCTATGAAATGGATACTATATGAAAAATGAGGTAAATATAAGGTTTATCTTAAGATTGCTATTAAAACCATAATCCTTTCTAAAGGAAGAAAATGACAGTGAGTGTCCAAGATTCTTTAGAGTTGGGAACAGCCCATTTTTTGGTACAGCAGTTAATACAACATTTGGCCCCTTTTCTTGCCGCCCTAGTCTATCTTACCAGTCTTCTGCCCTGTGTCCCCATCTTAATGAATTAGTTGGAGTTCACTGAACAGATCACACTATCACATACCACTGTCCCTTTGAATCTATAATTTCTAACACTGGAAATCCCATTTCTCATAAAGCTTACTCAGCTCAGAAATCACACCTCCAACCGTTTTCCATTAAAACCTATCTGCCTCACTCTGAATTTGGTGGCCCTCCTCTGGGATATCATAGCAAATGTGTATACTTCTACCAGACCCTTACAGACTCCTGTAGTGTTCTTTCTTTGTTTTTCTCCAACTAACACTTTAATGACAATGACTGTGAGTTAAAGCTCTTATGGATACTATCTAGCACAATATCTGGCAAATATTAAGCATTCAATAAATAATTTTTGGATGGATAAGTTTATTTATTCAAGGACTAGCCACCAATTCAGGTCACAGAATCAGCAAACTACCTATCTGATTTCATGTCTTTTGGTCTTGGTAACTAATGCCAGGTGCTTCTAAAACACTGCTTTATCCCTGAGTACTTGTTCTTCATCATTTATCTAAGCATCTTTCTCTCCACATATTTCATCTTACCACATATCAGTTGTTCTGTTCTCATTGAAGAGCAAGATTTTGGGGGCAAAATGTGAAAAGAAACAGATAGATGGATGGCACACCACTAAGGTAAAACATTCCTGCAATATAATCATAGCTGTTTCAAATGAATTTATTTTCAATTAAGTAGTTTAAAATGTTCAAAAGAGACATCCACAATACAGCAATGCCAATTATGTTGATGGCATCAATCCATGGATCCTATGCTTAAGGATGCACAGAAAATTAGAATCAAATTTGATTGTGCATATTTAGTTATACTTAAATATAATGGCACTCACAAATTCAAAAGCCTACAATTTGATTTTTGAAAAATTTCAGTAAAAATCAATTTTTGGTGCAAATTACAAATGCTGCTTATTTATACATCTGAATATATATTCAAAAAGTTTTTCTATTACTTATATAAAGTTGGTTCACCAAAATTCTACTTAGCTTTCTTTCCTTGGGCAAAAAATATTTAATAAAAAGTAATTTTAAGAAATTAGACAGCTACTCTTCCCTCCCAAAAGTCCCAAAATACATTAACTTCTACCAATTAAGTTTTATTTCAGATTACCTCTGGAAGTCCATTAGAAGCTACAATCCCAAGAGAATTCATAAAAGGTATGAAATTTTTGAAATAAACATTTTTCACCTGAAAAAGATAAAGTTGCAACATAGCCATTAAAATAAAAAAACTTAATCTTTGTCACTAGAATGAATTTGACTAGAATGAACACTAGAATGAAACTGTTAACTGATACTTTGATCTATGATTTACATTCAACCTAATAATAATTATTTATAATTAATTCAAGTATTTACTTTTTAATTTATGTGAGGCAGATTTCAAACCTTAGAATGGGAGTAGAGAACTATTAATGAAATAGGATTTATAAGAAGAAAACCCAGTGAAACCAATTTCAATATTCTACATTTAAGAGATGATGAAAAGATGGTTCAAAAAAATTAAGCAACTTGACTATAGTTACATAGCTAGGAAGTGGCAGCACTGGAATTAAAACCCAATCTATCATCACAGTCAAGACTCATTTCTTCTCTTTTCAGTATACTGTTTCCGATTTCACCTTAAAGCATATTTTTAGGTCACTTCACACTCATCATCTGATAGCTAGCTTAGGAAATATCAAGTCAATTATTTTAGCATAAACTCAGCAGAATAGCTTGTTTTTACAAGAAGATAATTTCACACACATAAAGAATACCCAGTAATTCAATTCAAAATCAAGTAACAATATGTTGTAGAATGACGTAGTTTCATACAAAAGCACCTTACATTTATTTAACATGGATAATAAAGACTGTAATCAGGAAATCTGGAGTCATATTCCTGCCTGTTCTACACTTGCGATATGTTACAAAATTTTAAACAATTTACTTATTTTCATTTAAGTTTTCCAAACTTGAAGTCTACATTTACTAAGATGGAAATAATATCAATTCATATCTTCTTCAAAGTAAGTTGCAAAAATGAGCCTTCTGTAACTTATTAATTTTGTTTTCTAACTAACTCCCATTTAACTGGAGTATTTATAAAGTAGGTATTTCTAGTTAACTATGTAGTGTTAATTAACCAATAATTGTATAGCCACTAATGTAACTAACCAATAGTTATATAACCAAAAATGCTGTATCTAAATAATGAAGTGTCAATTAATGTCAATTACTACCATGGTTTTTAACCAGCTGTACTTTAAAAATCATTCCTATAAAGATTCTAAATTATAAAAAGAGTTATTTAAAATGAAAAAAGGTTTTAATGACTTATTCCTGATTTTAGAAATGAAATTTTGTAAGTAGTTATGAAACCCAGAGAATTAACCACCAAGAATTAGAAAACTGAATTTATGTATAATCATTATCTTGCGGGACTTAGCAACAGACTGGATAAAAAAAAAAAATTCAACTCTATTGGTGAACTTATTAGCAAAGATTATTTGTGATTCTAGAAAAGTAAAAAAGTAAACATATGTATAAGGTTGATACATCTACAACCACAGGTATATATCTATGCCTTTATTGAAACTGACAAAAGCCACAGTGTTAACATTAAGATAACCTGATAAATCATTCCAACACTTCTTAAACTAGATTTTGAGATCATACTCCATTCCCTCTCAGAGATGACAGAGAAGTTCAAAGATGCAACATTTCATACAGCTATCTGGTGGTAGTGAACTGTGGACAACATAACAATCTATGAGAGAAATAGCATACACTGAAAGGAGAACTGGTGGCAGATTTCCCAAAGTCTAGCCCTGTCAGTATTAGCTATTAGTCTCTAGAAGTTCATTTACTCATTACTAAAAGGAGGATGAGTACATTATTCCTAAGACTCCTTCCAATTCCAACACTCCGGATTCTATGAACAAGATAAACAACTCCAGGGTGTTGATGTGTATTCTCTACCAGCGATTAACATCTAGTGTAATATTTGGAAAGAGCAGATAGGCTGAACAGAAATCTAATGCTGATATTACTTATCAAACCAAAACACAAGGGTATCTTAGCAGGGTATTTTAAAACATTAGGAGTTATCAATAACCACAGAAGAATCAAAGAACAAATTCATTTGAAACCTACTGCCATAAAGATGTACCTTTTTAGTGATTCCTGAGTAAGGGAGCTACTCTCTTTAAAATCAAAGTAACTGAACATGAAAAATAATTTTTTTCTAAATATTTTGCTGCAAAAGAATTAGCACTAAGTACAAAAGCAAGCTTGTCATGAAAGAAGTATATACTGTTAGGAAGAACTTACATCTAAATCTACTTCATTTTAAAGAAATCATGAAGTTAAATTACCTCATCTATATTACATTCATGTTCTTTACAGAGAACTTCAATAATTCTTGTATCATTTTCTAGTTGTTTTGCTATCCGTGCACTCCTGTTCTGACCTCGCCTTGGTGTTCGAGGTGAACCATTAAAAGGTATTACAGCTGTTTCTGTAAAAATGGTAAATTAGGTAAGAACAATTGCACATTCCACTGTATAAAATAATGAAGTATTCTAACTTGGGAGATCAGAAATAATCTTAGTAACATTCTGCTACTTTTATTTACTAGGCTTCATTAAAAGGCTAACAGTTTCATCTATTTATTGACTATCTATTTTAAGTTGTGTACTGGTAATAGTTTTTGCTATTAGGCAAATGCGGAGAAGGCAAGAGAAATAGCCAACTTATAAACTAATTTTAAATGTATCCTACTCAGTCTGTAAGGGGAAAAAATGTTTTCTATCTTAAAGAGTCTTTAAAAAGTATTTATGGACTCAATTGCTAGACATGGTATAAAATTAAATAAATTTTTAAAATTTGAGCAAATACCATAGTAAATAATTCTTTTTTTAAAAAAGTATTTAAATATTATGTGATAAAGGGTGATTTTTAAAAAATCTCCTGTATTATTTTGAGCATTTCCAATTCAAACTGAAAATGAATTCAGCTATTGAAGAGGTAACAGATGACTAAGTATGAAAAGTATTAACTGCCTCCAAGGAGGACCAACAATTTACAGGAAACTAAGAGAATACAGAAACATGTTAAACTATACAATAGGATGCAATCAGAAAAAATTAAACCACAAGAAACCCCACAGAAAAAACCACCTAATTATTTAATGAATAAATTATAAGGAAAAAAAGACAAATAGAGAAGGAAGTTTTTTAAAAGTCTCAAAAGTGTATCAACCAAACATAAGGTATAGATCTTACTCAGATTATGATTTAGTCAACCTGTAAAAAAAGTTTTAAAATCACTTTCATTAGACAATTGAAAGTCTGAACACTTACTAGATACTTGGTGGTACGTTAGAAAACTATTAAGTGATTTTTAGGTGTGACAATGGTAGTCATTATGCTTTTTAAGAAGACTTTATTTAGAGACACATATTAAAATTTATAAGGATGAAATGGTATGCAAAGATGTACTTCAAAATAATATAGTTGATACAACTGGGCAGCAGATGGGGCTACAGACTGACCATAAGTTATATGCTGAAGGTAGGTAATTTAAGTACAGGGGGCCTATTATACCACTGTCTACTTTTGTAGTCACTTTAAATTCTCCATAATAAAAAGTTAATTATAAGTTTACCTTACTCAGTCAATTTATCACCTCATCCTGGTTTCTCTAACACAGCACTTAGAGAATTAAAATGCACTTTCCAATAATTCAAAAGAACAATGCCTGTCAACCAAATTAACATCCTACATCAATTTATTAAACTTGTAACATGGAAAAAAGTGAAGAAAAAAATTTTTATATAATCTTTACAGATTCAAAATTTTTAAAAATGTATTAGTTTTCTATTTCTTTTCTCCTGTTCTGTAGGTGGTTTCTGCTTTGACCTTTTTCTGTCAAACCATGTTCATCACATTTTCAAAATTCTGCTCCAGACTCCATTTTCCATGAAGTTATTGTTCAAAAAGATTAATTAGGCTTCTGCTTTTCAGGCACTTCCAACACTGAGACTTCCATGTTTTGATCTGACCTCTATTATTTTTAGTATTATTAATTCTTTAATCATTTTAGGACCAATGAATCAATTCAGCCTTAGTTTACATTTTTCTGTGATATAATAAGTGATTTTGATATCCTACTCTTGATGCCACCAAAAGAAGCAATTCCATTCTCAGAGGAATATATTTGTCTTTGCTTAATGCTGTCTATTTCAGCAAGTTTTTTTTTTTTAATTTTTTAATTTTTTATCAACATATAATGTATTTTTATCCCCAGGGGTACATGTCTGTGAATCACCAGGTTTACACACTTCACAGCACTCACCATAGCACATACCCTCCCCAATGTCCATTACCCCACCCTCCTTTCCCGACCCCCCCCCCTCAGCAAGTTGTTTTTTTATTTTTTTTTTTTAGAAACGGTTACTTTCATTTAAGAATACTTCCAACCACATCACCCCCTAGATCAATTACAATTCATATACCAAAAAATGAGTCACATAATAATCATAGCATCCAATAATACAAATTAGGTGATCTCCTCTAGAAAAATGGGCCACTCTTTCTCAACAAGTTTCATTCATATCTGTGTCTTACCTCCTAACTTTCTCTTTACCAGAAATATCCTACTCCAACTTCCCCAAACACTAAAATGCTATCTACTCTTCAACACTCAGTTCAAATCCACCTCTTTTATATGGTCTTCCTTGGTCTTCCCCAGCTGAAAATCTTTCTCGCTTCCTGAACTCTCATAGCATTTACCATATTTTGGTCCAGACCACTTAGAAAATGGCCATATACTGCTTATTTGCTTACTTGTCTTATCTCTACTTCTATATCCTATACTACTTGAGGGCAGAGTCCATGTCTGATTTTTTTTTTATCATTCCTTCAGCTCTAGAACACGTTTGATTCATTAAATAAACAACTGTTGAGTAATGATATAGAAGATGCATAAATTATTTAAAATACTTACTATATGGTTCTTTAAGCAATGCAGGAGGTGAGAGTTTAATAAAATAGTCAAGGACACAGAGCATTAACTGAAATGAGATGACGAGATCATCCTCCATTTGTAACACTTCCCCTGAAAATAAAATAGGTTTACAATGTAAAGTAACAGATCAGAGACTGAGACTGAGATCTTTAAATCAGGGAAAATTGTGAGTATGGGCATATGCATATACTGATTTATTCAAGAATAAAGGCATGTTAAAGAACTTAAAATTTTTTCTGTCTTGCAAAAACTCAGATTTGAAATATATAAAAGTACATGAAGTTATGAAATAAGTGAAGTGTAAGTCTACCATGAGAATTTGACATCTAGCAATTATTATTATAGTTCATTTCCTATGTCTAAATTCATTTTGCTTGTTGCTTTTTTAAACTTATTTCTGGTTTTGGTAAGAGCTATAGAATTTATTACTTCTGAAAGTAATTTTGAAGTATGCTACATGGTAATCTTTAATTCTACTTATTTATGAAACTTCATATATTTTCAATTTTAACCCCCTCCAAAATATTACCATAACCAAAGCCATTAGTAACAAAATTAACATATAACTGAAAAGTCATCTATAAAGTAATTATTTAGCATAAAATCTTAAAAAGTTAGTACAGTAAATATACAACTGGAGTGTTGTGAGGAAATAAATGCATATAATAAATATCTGAGAAAAAAATAGTGTAGCTATACAAATCATGATCAAATATAGCTATGATATATTTGCTTGTTGTTCTCAAAGTTTAATTTGGCTCACTTTCTATCTTCTTGGTATCTGGTTGCTAAACCATTAATAATCCCAACAAATATTGAATATATAGAAACTATGTGAGAAAGCAAATAACTCTGCATCAGGAGAGTTTTAGACTCATAGGTATAATGTAAACAAATGTTTATAACAGACTTAGAAGTTATTAAGAAACATCATACAAGTAAAGAATGGTATCAAGGACTTACAGTTAAAATCAGTAGGGTATAAAGTCAGATCAAACAATTATCTTCCAATATCCAATAAAATAAAAGGAAAAACTGTACTGGTTAAGTGTCAGTACCAACAACAAATTTGAGAGATACTGACTGAGAGTATCCCTCTCCACCTCTTCTGAGCTGGAGGGAGGAGGAATTGCTGATGACGGGATAAGGGTAAAACACAGGAAATAAACAATAGCTAACTTTTTTTGCTTTTTGGGGGGGGTTTGCTTTGTTTTGTTTCATTTTTATTTTTTTGATAGCTAACTTTCTGATAAACACAGGGATTCTGGCGTGCTATGCTGAATTGGGGACCAAAATGAATCCCAACACAATCCCATTATGGAAATAGGATGTATTTACCACTATAAGTATTCTGTTTTAGAATTCATTCTAACAAAAATCTCAGAAGGAAAAAGACTCGTATCATCCCAGATGAATTCTCCACTTTCTCCCTCACCCCCTAACTAAAAGTAAGTAAAATAAAAAGCCTGTATTCATATTGTAGCTCTTTGGGGAACACAACTAGCCAAAGATAATATGCAAGGAGAATAAAAAGAGATTTATTCATACCACATCAGAGAAAACAAAACATCACACACCAACCACATCAAAGAAAGTAGAACACCAGGTCAGGGTTGCCCACATAAAGTCTTAGTAACATGGGGAGGGGATAGAGAATGAGAAGCAGAGATTACACAAGCATACTACTGAAAAAGAAAAGAAAAGAAAAAATAGAGCCACTACGTAAGAAGGGGAAAAGTCAGAGAGAGAACCCGATCTAGAAGATAATCTATAAAAAGAAAATGGCCTATGACTTCTTGCACTAAGAAATAAAAAACAATGGGTGCCTGGGTGGCTCAGTGGGTTAAGCCACTGCCTTCGGCTCAGGTCATGGTCTTGGGGTCCCAGGATCGAGTCCCACATCGGGCTCTCTGCTAAGCGGGGAGCTTGCTTCCCCCCTACTCTCTCTGCCTGCCTCTCTGCCTACTTGTGATCTCTCTCTCTGTCAAATAAATAAAATCTTAAAAAAAAAAAAGAAGTAAAAAACAAATTATATAAAAACAACAACAATAAAAAGCTAAAGAAAAAGTGAGGACCAAATAACACCATTACAAACATAGTTTAGCTCAAAAGAGAAGAAAGGCTTGAGCCAAAAATAGTTAATACATAAGAAAAAGACCAAAGACCAGAATAATACAAGAAAAGAAAGTGAATATGGAGGAGGACAAAAACAATTCAACATAAAATAATTAAGTTCCTGGGGCACCTGGGTGGCTCAGTTGGTTAAGGATCTGCCCTTGGCTCAGGTCATGATCCCAGGGGTGCCGGGATCAAGCCTCACATCAGGTTGCCTGCTCAGCGAGGAGCCTGCTTCTCCCTCTCCCTCTGCTTGCTGCTCCCCCTACTTGTGTTCTCTCTGTCAAGTAAAATCTTGAAAAAAAAATTTTTTTAAAGACAGTTAAGTTCCTGAAACATAACAGAATAAAAATAATACCTACCTGAATAGAATAATATTTTTTAAACATTTATTTATTTGACAGAGATCACAAGTAGGCAGAGAGACAGGCAGAGAGAGAAAGGGGGAAGCAGGCTCCCCACTGAGCAGAGAGCCCGATGTGGAGCTTGATCCCACGACCCTGAGATCATGACCTGGGCGGAAGACAGAGGCTTTAACCCACTGAGCCACCCAGGCACCCCTAGAATAATATTTTAAAATGTAGTGTGTTAAGATGTCTTTGAAATGAAGAGCAAAACCTTCAGTTTAAAAAGAGATATAGTGTTGTAAGAAAGACTAATATGGAATAATAAAAATCAAGAGATATTCTAGTTAAGGTTCTGAACCTCAAATTACCTAACACAAAGTTAAGTTAATAAAGATTCTAACCTTTATTTTTTAATAGTGCTTTTTCATAATCTTAGAGAAATATTTTAGGAAATAATACTGCTTAAGTGATAAAACATTTATCTAAATTTAAGCAATTCCTCCCATTTCTTGTTTATTTTCTTCTGTAAAGTTTGAGTAAAATTAATTTGTATGTCTACATGTTACACTGTAATATCCTATTTTTTAAAAATTAGATCTGTTTGTGGATGCACATATCTCCATTCTTTTTTATCAGATTCTATGCACAAAAATGTATCTGGAATGACAATCACATAATTTTAATGATTATTTATTTATGGGTAGGTTTTATGTAATTTTTCTACATTTTTCTTTGCATTTGCTGTATTATTTGAATTCTGTATCATGAATATGTACTATTTTCATAAAAATAGTAACATTATTCTTTAAAAAAAAAAGAAAGGAAGAAGGTAAGAGGTTACTACAAAAAGAAATGAAATGAGACATTTCCAAAGTTGCTTCCAGTGCCAGAATTATAACAACTTGTCAACAGGTTAACAAGCCGCACAGAGAACTGCAGCGTGGGAGAATAACACTAAATTGAAAAAAATTTTTTAACCTAGTCCAAAAGAATTATTATTACATTTGAAACATTAACATGTAACAATGTAACAAACATAATGACTTTACCTTTAGCTAGTAAAAATGTGATCCAAGAAACTTTTAGCACCAACACAGAGTTTATTTCAGTAGATATCCTAGTAAACAAATAGAAAACAGAAAAAAATTTTTATACTGACAGTTTTCCAACTATCTCTTCTTTTTGCTTGTTTTAAATTATAGGCCTAACCTGACTGCATAAGAGAATACAATCAATTTTAAATGCATAATTTACACAGTAACTCAATTTGTCTCAATCAGTGTTTTCACCAAGATATTTATATTTAGCCCATACAGTAGTATATATTTTGTGAAGGAAATATTTAATATTTCAATTCTAAACTAAAAATATGCACAAGAAGTGATATACTATGATGTACTTTGTTTCCAATTACTTAATACTTTTCTGCTCCTTGCTTTCTAATTAAAACCAACACTTTAGCAGAAAAATAGAGGTTTGGACAACTCTACCAATTTAATACTATGCCTTGATAACCTGTTGATATTAACAACTGGAATAGATTAATATAATGAATAAACACATAATTTCCCATTATATCAATCATCTTCAATACTACTAGGTCAGTGAGTCAGAAAATCTCATACACTACTCATTCTGTTTCCAAAGTAAAACTCTAGAGCTCTTACATGGGTATACTGTTGGAGCATGTATCATACATTTAAAAAAATAATTTGGAAATTTTAATATACATTGTCACATTTACTCTTACACAAAAACTAGTTCTTGGTCTTAATAAAGTTGATAAAATGTCAATAACAGACACTCAAAAAAGATTAACTCAGTGAATTTGCATTTTTCCCAGAACTGGTGATATGTTGTACTGAATCTACTTCCACCCTATTAGTTCTCCTTGTAGTAAAAGGCACATATTTCATACAATTTTCTTTGTGAGAAGATAAATAATCTACATAGGTTTTAAATCTATGACCTTAATTTATGACGTAGCATGCTATAATCAATCAAACTAACCCTGGCATTATCAACATGTTTGGGATTCTTCCAGAAAAATCTTTTAAAACGCCAAAAAGATAAAAATAACTTGCTCTGAACTACTTACAAAGTGCTGGGTTGTGTCAAATATATAAGTTCACATGTCCTAAAACAAAGAAATAATTATATTAACATTATGGCTTTTTTAAAAGTTACTTTTAAATTTTTTTCATAATGTAAAAATCAATCTTATGATGCTTTTTTCATCTTATTTCAAGAAGTATACATTTTTGGGGTACCTAGGTGGCTCAGCTGAGTGTCCAACTTTGGGGTTTTGGCTCAGGTCCTGATCTCAGGGTTGCTGGATGGAGCCCCACACTGGGCTCCAAGCTCAATAGGGAGTCTGCTTGAGATTCTCTCCCTTTCCCTCTGCCCTTCCCCCTCTCCATAATAAATAAATCTTTTTTAAAAAAGTATACATTTTTTTAAAAGTATGGAATTATTTTAAAAAGTTAAAGTAAATTTTTCCAATACATGACACTTCACACATCACTGTAATATCTAATTACAAAAGGACTGGATTTCATATGTACAATTGTAACTCAGAACACATTTTGTAATTAAATCTTGATTTAGTTAGAATCCCAGATCAGGTCATAAAAGCTTATTTAACTAGTAGCCTCACTAAAATAACTCAACTTAAAAGTACTATAAAACCTATTGTGTAGGACAATGGCAGAATTAGAATCTCCGCAGACCTGCTTTCCAGTATAATAACTACAATTCATTGAAATTATTTAAAAAGTCATTTAAAGTCTCTGGAAATTCTCCTAAGGGCATACAGCAAAAAAGGAAATATTTTTTCAAGAAAATGTACTAACTCCTGGCAAGAACAAAAACTGTGGAATTCAAAGCAAAGCTCACTTCCTCCTCTCCAGCTCAGCATTATAAAGTTCTACCTTGGGCAGGTGCAACCAAGACACAGGACTCCTTCTCTCCTCTGCTCCCAGCCTAGAACCATCACTCTGGGAAAGGAAGGTTACTGGCACCTCTAATCACCCCAAGCTTTGAGTTGTAGAAAGTCTATCCCAGGCAGGAGGAGCTGAGAGGTCTGGGGCTCCCATCCTCCACTTAGCCACCACGTATACAGCAAAAGTTCTATTCCAGGCACAGCAGATCAATATTGGGGCCTTGACTTCTCTTACTCCAGTCAATTCACAGGACAGAGGTTTCAGACATGAAAGGCAATCTGAGAAAACCAGGGACTATTACCTCTCCTCAGTGATACCTTTTTTTTTTTTTTTTTTATTTTTAGAGAGAGCAGGAGAGAGAGAGATAGATAATAGGCACAGTGGGAGAGGGAGAAGCATACTTCCTGCTGAGCAGGGAGCCCAGCTCGGGGCTTGATCCCAAGACCCTGGGATCGTGACCCAAGTGAAAGCTAGATGCCTAATCAACTGAGCCACCCAAGAGCCCCTCTTTTTTTGTTTGTTTGTTTATTTAATTTTATTTATTTATTTTATTTAATTTTTTGAGAGAGAGAGAGAGAGAGCTAGAATGTGCACATGCCCAAGGGCAGAGGGAGGAGAGAAAATCCTAAGCAAGCTCCATGCTCAACTCAGTGAAGAGCCAGCCACAGGGTGGATCTCATGACTATGAGATCATGACTTGAGCTGGAACCAAGAGTCAGCTGCTTAACAGTCTGAGCCACCCAAGTACCCCCTCAGTGTACTTTTAAAGCAAAGGTAACATTACAAAAGAAGAAGACACTGTCCCCATTCTGACCTCCCAAGCAGTGGCAGAGAAATGATGGCCAGGGGAGAGACAAGTCTTAAGAGATAAGAATTTTTTTTAATTCAAGAGAGAGACACAGGGAAAGCAAGAATGGGGAGAGGGGAAGGAAAGCAGAGGGAGAGGGCAGGAGAGTTGAGCACTGAGCCCTATGCAGGGCCCAATCCCAGGACCCTGAGGATCATGACCTAAGCCGAAGTCAGACATTTAACCAACTGACCCACGCAGGCAATCCAAGAAAAAAGAGTTCAGAAGCTCTCTCCAAGGTAATTAACTTCATTTGGAACATAGTGTGGGGATTTCAAGGCTAATTGCTATTGAAAACAATGGAAATTCTGGTGGTGAGCAAGCTAAGAGGAGGCTAACAGTTCTATGAAAGCAACAAGCTAAATTCTATACCACCAAAGAGAGAACAAGGGGAAGAAACAGCTAAGGGCTCTCCTGGAAAAAGAACAAGCCTCAAGGCTGACCTCAAAGATTATTCTTGCAAAGGGAGCCAAATTTAATTGGATCAGACTCTGAAGCAATTTCAAACGTGGGGTATTGTCAAAAACAGTAAAATAGTCAGCAATTAGTGGAAGGTAACAGCTAGGTATTAATAAGAGATCGGGGGTTGGGAGGGAAATGCCTGGGTGGCTCAGTCGTTGAGCCTTCAGCTTGGGTCATGATCCTGAGGTCTTGGGATCGAGCCCCACATCGCGATCCCTGCTCGGTGGGAAGCCTGCTTCTCCCTCTCCCACTCCCCCTGCTTGTATTCCCTCTCTTGCTGGGTCTCTCTGTTAAATAAATAAATAGATCTAAAAATAAAAATTAAAAAAAATAAGATCAGGGGACAAGACTGTCAAAGAGATCCTCTTGAAAATGACTCACCTCAGAGTAACTGCTGTATGCCCAATGGCTACACTGAAGAGCAATAGCAGAGGCTACACACTATGGAATGAACAGACCTCACTGAAATAATACAGCAAGATTACTAAACAAATAAACAACCACAACAGAAATCCCCAAGAGAAAGGATAATCAGTACCTAGAGTTACTACAGTGTTATCAAAAATGTTCAGTTTTCAAAAATAAGTGAAATATGCAAAGAAGTAGGAATGTATGACCTCTACATGGGAAAAAAGCAGGCAAAAAAAAGAAAAAAAAGAAAAGAAAACCAAAAAAACTGTATTCAAGAGAACCCTGGAGCCAGACTTAACAGAGACTTCAAAAGAGCTACTGTAAATATACCCAAAGAACTAAAGGTAACCATGTTTAAGGAAGAAAGAAAGGTATTCTGATATTGTCTCATCTAATAGAGAATATCAATAAAGAGAAATTATTTGAAAAGAATCAAATGGAAATTTAGGTTGAAAAGTACAATAACCAAAATGAAAAATTCATTAGATGGGCTAAACAGTAGATCTGAGCTGGCATAATGAGGAAACACTAAGCTTAAAGATAGGTCAAAAGAGATTATGTTGCATGAAGAACAAAGAGGGGGAAAAAAGAAAAATGAAGAGGTTCACAGAAATGTGGGATACCAAAAAACACACCAATACACGTGAGTACGTGAAAGAGAGCTGGGGGTGAGGGTGGGGAAGTGCTGGGGAGTGGAAAGAGCAGAAAAAATATTTAAGGAATGAGCTGAAACTTCCCAAATCTAATGAAAAACATTAATCTATACATCCAAAAAATATAAAGTCCAACTAGGATGAATATAAAGAAATCTACACCCAGATATATCACAGTAAAATTGTTTAAAGACAAAGAAAAATCAGGAAAGCAACAACAGAAAAATGATATAACATGTATAAAGGAGCCCAATAACATTAACAGCTGACTTCTCATGAAACAATGAAGATCAGAAGGCAGTAGGAATACATATTAAAAGTGCTGAAAGAAAAAAAAAAAAGTTAACCAAGAATCACATCCAGCAAAACTATCTTTCAAAAGTGAAGATGAGGGGCACCTGGTTGGCTCAGTTGGTTAATCAACTGACTTGAGTATTACCTGATCATACCTGATCAACTCAGGTAATGATCTGGGAGTCTTGGAATCGAGCCTCAACATTGGGCTCTCTGGGCTCCCTGCTCAGCAGAGAGGCTGCTTCTTCCCCTGTCCCTCACCCCGCTCCTGTGCTCTCTCTCTCAAATAATCAAAATCTTAAAAAACAAAACAAAACAAAACGTGAGTATGCCCTTTAAAAAAAAAGTGAAGATGAAATAATGACATTTCCAAACAAAAACAGAGAACCTGTTGATAACAGACTCACTTTACAAGAAATACTAAAAAGTTCTTCAGGCTGAAAACAAGTAACCCAAAACTGTAATTCATATTCACATGAAAAAACAAAGAGCACTGGAAAAGGTAATTATGTTATGATAAAAGATGGCATAATTGAATATTCTTCTTTCTTCTCCTAATTATGTAAAAAGCAACCATATAACACAATATGTATATAATTATATTGTTAAGCCTATAACATAGGAACGTGATGTATTTGACAATACCAGCCCAAAAGAGGTGGGTGAGATCAAAGCTGTATTAGAGTAAACAAATGACACTTGATGGTAAACCAAATCCATGGTAACAAAGGAAGAGAATAAGAAATGGTAATAAGACAATCAAGATAACAAACTCTATAAATATACACTCACTTTCCTCTATACTCTCAATTACTTTATAAGATACAACAGAAATATCTATAAACCGATGAATGGATAGACAAAAATGTGGTAAACCATACACAATGGTTTACTTCATAATAAAGAGTAACAAAGGATTGAAACATGCTACAATATGGATGATCCACGAAAGCATGCTAAGGAAAGGGGCCAGTCACAAAAAATATGTAAATGAAAAATTTGTATTAGAAAATTACTATCTTAGGGGTGCCTGGGTGGCTCAGTCAGTTAAGCAACTGCCCTTGGTTCTGGTCACGATCCTGGGGTCCTGGGACAGAGCCCCATGTTGGGCACCCTGCTCAGCAGGGAGTCTGCTTCTCTCTCTCCCCCTGCTCCTCTACCCCACTCATGTTCTCTCTCTCACTCACTGTCTCTCAAATAAATAAATAAAATCTTTTTTTAAAAAAGGAAGAAAATTACTATCTTATAATAAAAAGCAGATAGTATCAAGAAGGAATTTTTATATAGAAAAGAAGTTTAATGTCTGATACAGTTTTAAATTATTTTGTAACTTAATGTAACTCATAATAAAATGCCATGATACAGTAAAAGATAACTGCATTCATTATAAATCTGTGCTTGAATGGTACCACAAGCAGTTGTAGCTATTGAACACCTAAAATGTGGCTAGTGCAAATGCAGTTGTGCTATAAATGTAAATTACACACCAAAGTATTCAAAACTACTTAGTATGAGAAAAAAAGTAAAATATATCATAAGTTTCATGTTCTTATTAAAATATAACTCATATGACATAAAATTAATTTTAAAGTGTATAAATTCAGGGGTGCCTGGGTGGCTCAGTGGGTTAAAGCCTCTGCCTTCGCCTCAGGTCATGATCTCAGGGTCCTGGGATCGAGCCCTGCATCAGGCTCTCTGCTCAGCAAAGAGCCTGCTTCCCCCTCTCTCTCTGCCTGCCTCTCTGACTACTTGTGATCTCTCTCTCTGTGCCAAATAAATAAAATTTTTTAAAAAGTGTATAAATTCAGTAATTTTTAGTATATTGACTTTGTTTTGCAACCATCACTATCTAATTGATATTTCCATCACCCTCATAACAAACCCCATACCTATCAGCAGTACTCCCCATGCATGGCAAACACTAAAAATTTACATCCTGTCTCTATGGATATGTCTGTTTGGACATTTCATACAATGAACTATATGGCCTTTTGTGTCTGGTTTCTTTCACTTAGCTTAATGCTTTCAAGGTTCATCCATGTTATAGCATGGGTATTATAAATAATGTTGCTATAAATATTAGTGCTCAAATTTTTGTGTGAATGATACATGTTGAAATATTTTTGGATATATGGGTTAAATAAAATGTTAAAATAAATTTCACTTGTTTCTTTTAACTTTTTGTTATGCAGCTACCAGAATATTTAAAATTCATGGCCTATGTTATTATATTTCTCTGTGACAGCATTAATGAACCTAAAAAAACTTTAAAAGCTACCATTTATGGGACGCCTGGGTGGCTCAGTTCATTAAGCAGCTGCCTTCGGCTCAGGTCATGATCCCAGCGTCCTGGGATAGAGTCCGCATCGGGCTCCTTGCTCGGCAGGGAGCCTGCTTCTCCCTCTGCCTCTGCCTGCCACTCTGTCTGCCTGTGCTCACTCGCTCTCTCTCTCTCTGACAAATAAATAAATAAAATCTTTAAAAATTTTTTTAAAAAAAGCTACCATTTATCAGCCATCAAAAAGAATGAAATCTTGCCAATTGCAATGAAATGGATGGAGCTGGACAGTATTATGCTAAGTAGAATACATCAGTCAGAGAAAGACAAATACCATATGATTTCACTCCTATGTGGAATTTAAGAAACAATACAGATGAACATAATGGAAGGGATATAAAAAAAAAAAGAGAGAGAGAGGGAAGAAAACCATAAGAGACTGTTAATGATAGAAAACAAACTAAGGGTTGGTGGAGGGAAGGGGGGTGAGGGATGGGCTAGACAGGATAATGGGCATTAAGGAGGGCACTTGTGATGAGCACTAGGTGTTACATGTAAGTGACGAATCACTAAATTCTACTCCTGAAGCCAGTATTATACTACCTGTTAACTAACTAGAATTTAAATAAAAACTTAAAAAGCTACCTCTTATTACACACTTAGTATGTACTGAAAGGTGAGCTAACCAATAACATCGTCTTACTTAATTCTCACAATTACCCTACAAGGAGAGTATTACTGGCTATGTTTTAGATTAAAATTGAGGTTTAGAGAGATTAAGTAACATTTCCCTAGCTTACACAGTCAGTAAGTGACTGAATTAATACTCATACTTAGATCTGTTTAGCTTTTTTAAAGTCACCATAATCACTATGGCATATTGCCATATCTACACACACACACACACAGTCTACTCTGAAATGAACAGGCTTTGATGTCACAGTTAATTTTCCTAACTGTTATTCAGTAAAGGTACAAATAAGATAGGAAAAAGCTCTGCTAATTCACTTTAAGGCCAATAAGCACTAAATTATTTCATATAACAAATTAATAAAAATTCTAAATCCCTTTTACAAAGGGCTGAATGATCTTTTAAGGCCAGATCTGACTGCCATTCCCAGCTTAAAATCATGCAATGATTCTATTGTCTGCAGGGCAAAGTCCAAGCTCACTAGCGGTCTGATCCCTTCCTACCTTTCAGCCATCAGCAATATCAAAGTACATCATCCTGCTGCTTTGCCTTTGGACACACGTAATCACTCTGCCTGGAAAGCTCAGTCCCAATTCCTCCACATTTTGTTTGGTGACTTTATCCTTAAACCTATTCAGACACTGCCTTCTCCTAAAGTTTTTACTTGATCAAAAGCACCCCACAGGGGCGCCTGGGTGGCTCAGTGGGTTAAGCCTCTGCATTTGGCTCAGGTCATGGTCCCAGGGTCCTGGGATGGAGCCCCGCATTGGGCTCTCTCCTCAGCAGGGAGCCTGCTTCCCTGTCTCTCTCTCTGCCAGCAGCTCTGCCTACTTGTGATCTCTCTGTCAAATAAACAAATAAAACCTTTAAAAAAAAAAAAAAACTTAAAAAAGAAAAAAAACCTAACCCAAGTTTATCTGAATTTCTTCTTTCTCCCAGTGAAACAGTAATGAAAAGTCTCCTAAACTACCACTGAGAATACAAATCATAGCTTGGTAGTATAGGTCATGTACACCTTCTACTACCAGCATGTTTTCCTTTTTCTGAACTAAGTAACACCATTAGGAAGAAGTTTAAATTTAGGTCACTCTTCCATTGAAAACTGGAAGTCTCTGGTAGAGAAGACTAAAGTCTTAAAGTTTGTTAAAACAAATGAGAAATATGAAACAGTATAAAAATTTTGGAGGAAACATTCAGAATGCATGTGACTGGATAAAAAAGAAAGCTAAGAACTAATAAAAAACTAATAGCAAAAGGAAGAAATCTAAGGGGTAATAACCAATAACTTTACTAAATATATTTCCCAGATGGAATCTATTTGATAGTAACATGCAAAACTGGGGCATAATCCTAATAAAACTTTTACTTTACCTTTCTAATTTGCTGTAGAGTGCACATAATACATTATACTTCTTTAACAGTCTTGACATAGCATTATCAACCTTGGTACTGGTATCAATTTCTTTCAGTAAATCAAAGAATTTGCAGACACTACAAAGAAAGGAATAGAAAAAAGTGAATCTGTAACTGAAAAAATTCATTTTATTTCATTTTCAAAGCATAGACATTTTAATCCAGAAGTTTATTAGCTCCATACCAAATCACTATTATATTCTTTGGAAGGAATTATTTTTTGTATTTGACTAGGTTGAAGAGTAAAAACCTTCAACCCTATATGTGTATACCTATGCCTGCATCTATTTGAACAAAAAAAAATGGTTGTTATGATAGCCATATACATACATATTTTTCTACACCTACCTATATGTTTTGAAAACCATAAGTTCACATCAATTTATCCAATTCCAACATAATGTTTCCCTTTCCAAATTTATAACTCTTTTTGACAGTGAGAAAGCGGTGATCCATTTATCTTTATTTACTCACTTAGTTAATCACCC
Organism: Mellivora capensis; assembly: GCA_004024625.1. Lineage (NCBI taxonomy): Eukaryota > Metazoa > Chordata > Mammalia > Carnivora > Mustelidae > Mellivora > Mellivora capensis. The sequence continues at coordinate 30,980 of PISX010012048.1, forward strand.
TGCATGTAACTACCTTCCATCTCTGAAGTTACCCACTCTCCCACGTGGGCACTCTCATCTGCTCAGACTGACTCCCCATCCTAGACTGCCCCGACTCCTCCACATGGATAGCTTCCTCGCCCTAATAGGGTTCTGACTCCCTGCATTCACTTCACATGTGGTCTGGCTAGTCACACACCCTGCTTGGTCTCTGACACTGCACACCAAACCACCCATTTCAGGGCTCTCATCCCCAACCATATCCATATGAATGCCCTCCTCATCACACTTGGGCTCTAACATTCTTCTCTGCACCCCATGCTCTCTCCTACCACAGATGCACATACATACTTTCTTCAACCACTAATGGCTTTAGGGCTGAATTATTGGGGAAGGGAAAAGAAAAACTGATTAAAATTTTTAGGTTGTTTAAATAATGACTTTAAATCATTTTTATTGTTTTCTATAAAAATTAATCTGTTTGAAATATTAATACATCCATTTTTTGCTAATAAAAAATAGGGTTCTAAACACAGCAATCATCAACTGCACCACATACACATACACACACACACACAATTTGGAATTATACCAAAACAGCTAAATGAACTCAAGAGTAGTCACCAGACCCTCTCATATACTCTCCAGCAACTAATGAGTTATAGGCTTCATTCTAAAAAATGGGCGGGACCACTCAGACATTCATCTCAAGAACTGTAAAAACAGAAGCTTCAGCTAATCAGCAGTGAACAAAGAACCCAAGAGACGGTTGTCAAAGTACTTGTGACATAGAAGGGACTGGGGCAGCCATGACAAGCTACACGGAACAGCAAACAAAGAAGTAGAAATGATATGGAGTAGATGTTCATGATGCTGCTCACAAGAGAAAAGAGAATGGAGTAAATGTCTATATACCTTCAAAGAAAAATAAAACAACCTCAAAAAAGCATCTGTTCAAGAAGCACACTCAGTTCCAGTTTTCCTGAGATATATGGCAATACCTATGGGGCACCATATAAACTGAATTGTAACTACAAAGCCACTTTTTTCTAAGGGTAACTTAAGTGAGTCTCTCTCTATTCTTTCTGCAGCCCCCCTCTGGAGGAAAGAAGAGAAGAGGGAAGGCTACAGAGAGGAAAAACAGGCATAAAGAGCCATGATTAAGACACACAAATCTAAAATAACTACTTATTCTATAACACTGCTCTATGGATTGATATGTCTTATTATCTGTCTACAAGTAAATAAGTATAGAAATTCAGAGTAAGCATTTAAAAACTTTTATGGCAATTTAACACTAATGTCATGCCTGCTGAATGTAACAGTAAAAAGTCTGGTCCTGCAGTTAGTATAATTTTTTTTCTTTCATTTTTCTGGTAATTAATTTATGTTATTTATTTTTTAAATGTCAGTCCATGACATACTGAAAAAAAAAAGTCCTTTACTGAAGCACATTTAAGCAGCAGTGGTCTAGATACCATTCCTGGATAGTTATTAGAACAAAGAGATGACCTAAGAAAAAGTTGTAACAAATATATTATTGTATTTATTGTACAGAGATTATTTATGACATCCCCAATTATAATTGTTTCCATTCAGGAAAAAAGTTCAGGAAAAACTTTGCCAGGAAAATTCTTTCATCTTAGAGATAAAAGATGTCATAGCCTTTCTGTCATACTCATTTAGTAATCTAGAAATAGCTTTGTAACACTGTATTACAGACATCTGTTTAATTTTACCTTTCCAACTGGAATGAGTTTCTTAAGGTCAGAGACTATTTCCCACCTCTATATCATTAGAATCTAGCACAGTATCACAGAGCCTAACAGCTCTTTAAAGCTTTCTTTCCTTTCTTTCTTTTTTTTTTTTTTTTTTTCAGGGAAAGGGCATGGAGAGGTGGTCTACTGTAGGAAAGAGATCAAGACCTCATCAGTACCTATGGTTAAGTTACAAGCACAGACTACATGAACTACTTACTTTTCTATTCATTATATGTTATTTAATTCTCATAATTCTATAAAATGGCTCACAGATGAGGAACTGAACAATAAAGCTAAGCCATCTGCTCTAGGTCATTTAGCTTATAAAACAACAGAGACCCATTAAACTTGCTCTATCTTAACATGCATATCATTTTCAATCCTCTAGGCCACTGAAACATCTACTGCATGAATATATAAATTAATGCAGAAATTTACTTATATAATTTTCAGTAAAAAGATTTACTAAAATTACTTATATAATTTAACTTACATATTATATAATATATAATATAAATTAATGCAGAAATTTACTTATATAATTACTTATATAAATTTTACTGAAATCTCTGAGATTCTAATTCTAATTCAGTAGGTTAAAATATGACTATACAAGTTCTTTGTTTCCAAATTTTATTTAGAGGTAGTAAGAAAAAGAGTCACTGAAAAATGTGGCAATTTACTTCACTTAAATAAAATACTAATTCTACCAATGTTTAATTCTAGATGATTTTATCCAAGAAGAAATATATACTACTATCTTTCTAGTAAACTTATTTACTGTTACATTTTGTAAGATGCTGCAAATGAAATGACTAGATGTCGCACAAAGCTGCTCAAGATAAAGTTCAGGAGTTATTGGAAACAAATTAGTAAATTCTTCTTGTAAGTATAAGGCTTATAAGCTCAACAACAAACAATTATTTGAGTAATTATGGAAACTCAACTGGATATACAGTCTCAAAAAGTATATAATTATGCATGTGTTACATTAAGCAATATTAAACATTAATAAATGTTAACTAAATTCCTTCTAGACTCCCACAACTTTTATAAAAATTTTAATCTAATAATCCTACTTTATAAACCCTTGTTCTTTTTTTTCCACTTCCTCGATAGTTACAATTGAGAAAGTTCTAGAGAGTGAGAGACATGATGAAAAATTTCCCAGGATACAAAAATCTTGAGGAACTCTATCATAAATACACATTCATTAAGGCTCCATGAGCCTTAGGTTGAAGGAGACTTAGGTTAACCTAAGTCCTTTAAGTGTTATTTAATTTTAGCATTTCTCACTACTTCCCTAAATTCTATTTAAGAGGAAAGTTCAGAAATACTTTTCTTTGATGGCAGAGGCCTATATTGATATAAGAAATTTTACCTGGTTTCTATGTTTTTCTGTAGCTCAGTAAAAGTGAATGGCATCTCATCTAGATCAACTGCTGCAATAAAGATACAGATTCCCCATAGCTCCTTTTTCCTTTGAATATAACCTTCCTGCGTAAAAAAAAAAAAAATTCAAATATTTCATTAATAATTCACACACTGGATACCATATTAAAATTGTACTATATGATAATTTTCTTCTTATTCAACATAAACTTATTTTTAAATCCTTATGATGGCATATACTCTAAAGCATTTAATTCTACACTAATCAACAACACTTAAATTTTACATTGTAAGTAAAAAAAAAATGACTAGAAAGATCACAAAAGTTAAATTACAACTTACTGTGAAAAATTTAGGGTCTTCTCTGAAGTAAATACTTTCATTTTTATTTTTTTATTTTATTTTATTTTAAAGGTTTTATTTATTTATTTGACAGACAGAGATCACAAGTAGGCAGAGAGGCAGGCAGAGAGAGAGGAAGGGAAGCAGGCTCCGCACTGAGCAGAGAGCCCAATGTGGGGCTCCATCCCAGGACCCTGAGTCAAAAGCAGAGGCTTAACCCACTGAGCCACCCAGGCACCCCAATACTTTGATTTTTAAATAATCTAATGTCCTCATAGCCAACTCAAAAGATTTTCGAGTTCATAATATAAATTGTTTTTTAAAAAAACAAGGCTATTTTCTTATATAATTATCCTCCTTTTGCTCTGATTTACTTCTGCTTTTTTAAGACATTTATTTTTATTTTATTTATTTATTTATTTATTTAAGATTTTATTTATTTATTTGACAGAGAGAGACACAGCGAGAGCAGGAACACAAGCAGGGGGAGTGGGAGAGGGAGAAGCAGGCTTCCCACCAAGCAGGGAGCCTGATGGGGGGCTGGGATCAGGACGTAGGCCAAAGGCAGACGCTTAACAACTGAGCCACCCAGGTGCCCTTTGGAGGCCAATGCCTTATCCATTAGGCTACTGGGGCCCAGGTGCCCTTAAAGACATTTATTTTTAGAAAGAGAGCTATGTGAGCAGGGGAGGGACAGAGGAGAGGGAGAAAGAATCCTCAAACAGACTCCCTGTTGATGGCAGAGCCTAACATGGGCTTAATCCCAGGACCCTGTGATCATGACTTGAGAAGAAATCAAGTCTGCCACTTAACTCACTGAGCCACCCAGGTGCCCCTGATTCATTCATTTTTAAACAATCTATGGACTCAGGTATTTTTTAACCTTGTGAAATTCATATCCCTCAGTGCCATTATTGCCTTCTTTGTGAAGTGGAAATAATAATAAATATCTCACTTAGTAAGAATTAAATGTAATTATACACATAAGGCCCTTAGCATAATGTCTGACATATAATTAGTACTTGATGAGTGGTAACTATGATTATCATTAAAATATTTTTGTCATTTCACTATCATTACCTTTTCCCCTAAAAATATGTATTACTTTCTAAATATGTAAGTTTTATAGATAAAATTTGATTACATTAAATTGAAAATAAAAGAAATACCAAATTATCTGATGTTCTATTACAAAACTGGAACTATTTGCTTACTCTTAATTGGATGTTACAATAGAACTGAAAAGTATGTGATGCAAATTTACATTGTTTTGAAATCTCAATTATACATAAGCTTTAAGAAAAGAATTATTCTGGGGCACCTAGGTGTTAAGTCGGTTAAGTCAGTTAAGCAGCCGACTCTTGGTTTCAGCTCAAGTCAGGATTTCAGGGTCAGCATTCTCTCTCTCCCTCTCCCCCTGCCTCCCACCCCAGCTCACAGTCTCTCTCTCTCAAATAAATACATAAATAAATCTTTAAAAAAATTATTCAGGATTATCAGATTTTTAAAAATATTTTTAGTTGTTTATCAGAGAGAGAGTGAGGACAAGCAGGGAGAGCAGCAGGCAGAGGGAGAAGCAGGCTGCCTGCCAAACAAGGAGCCCAGTGTGGTCCTGGATCCCAAGACCCCATGATCATGACCTGAGCCAAAGGCAGATGTTCAACCAACCAAGCCACCAAAGCATTCCTGGATTATCAAATTTCATTGACAACAAAAAGTTTATCATTTTCCAACTCTACACTTCTTAATTTTAGCTACTTAGAAAATAAAATACTTTTATTAAGTTTTTATTTTAATTCTAGTACAGCTAACATACAATGCTCTATTACTTTCAGGTATACAATACAGTGATTCAGCACTTCCACACATCACCCTGCGCTCATCAGGACAAGCGCACTCCTTAATCTCCATCACCCATTTCACACCCAGCCCCCCACCTACCTTCCCTCAGTAGCCATCAATTTGTTCTCTATAGTTAAGGGTGTGTTTCTTGGTTGTCTCTTTTTTTCCTTTGCCTGTTTTGTTTCTTAAATTCCACAATATACAGAAATCTGTTGCATTTCTATACAAATCTTTTAAAACTTATATAACTATACATCCACTAAAATTACTAAATTAAAAAGTCAGACAATATCAAAGGTTGATGAGGATGTAGAGCAAGGAATACTCAGACACAGCTGGTGACCATATGAAATGGTACGACCGTACTGAAAAACAAGTTTGGCAAGTTCTTATACCATTAAGAATACACTTTCCGTAACACTTAGCAATACCACTCCCAGATAGATGGATTTCTCCCATGAGAACTGGAATTCTTTCCATTTGTACGTGAATCTTACTAGCAGCTTCAATCATAAAAACCAAAAAGCTAGAAACAAACCAATATCCAAAAACAGGTGAACAGATAAACTGTGGTATATCCATATAATAGAATGTTATTCAACAATAAAAAGGAAAAGTACAAATAAACACAAATAGATAAATCTCAAAATTACTACATGGAGGAAAAGAAGCCAGAGAAAACAGGGTACATCCTTTCCTACAAAATTCTAGAAGAGGCAAAATTAATCTTTAATGGCAAAAAGTAGACCAGTGGCTGCATAGGAACAGGAATGGAGGTGTGTGAGGAATCACTACAAAGGAGGAGAAAACTTTCTGGAGTAACCAAAAATTTCTGTATCTTAATTTATGGTGGTAATTACATGGCTGAATGCATTTGTTAAACTTAATGAACTATTCACTCAAAACTGGTTGACTTTAGTATCTGTAAATTATGCTTTAATAAATTTGATTTTTGAAACTATGTTATATAACTATTATTTCTGAAAATGAACAAAGTCTATATAGCTCAACTGTTTCAATGACTAATAAGTGTATTATGTTTTAGTAAAATGAACATCAACTTTTGTGTATGTGCTTATATTAATATGGTTAATTTCTCAGAAACTACTAAGAGGTAAAAGGTTGTTTGTCCCTATAGTAAATAACCCCCACACTACAATACTTCTTAAAATTTTTTGTACTTATTTCTTATGTTTTTGGTTTGCTTCCTTGCTCTCAGGCTATCACCTGTTAAACCTAATTGCCCTCAATATGTCTACTTTCAGGAACTGTAATTTTTTTTTAAATGTTTTAAAAGTTAAGAAATGAAGTAACTAAAGTTGTTAAGAGGAGAACATTGTTTGCTCATTTTTTAAAAACAACAGATTTTATTAGGACATAGCCAACACAATTCAACACGTGTTCACTGCAATGATAAAATGCCTAAATGAAATGTTTTATAAATAGGTTCGGATTTTTAAGGACCTAAGGAATTTTCCTATGAGCAAAATGTATGACCATTATTTCAGATAGATTTATAAAGCGTGTTGTTGTTGCTGTTGTTGTTCTAGCTACATTCCAAATAACTCTTTTTCGGATAAAGTGTTTTTTCTTCTTGATACACATTTATCTATGGAAGAAAAATAAATGTTACTTTTAAACTTCAGACCATTAAATATTAAATATGTCAGAGAGCGCCGTATAACAGATGAGATGAATTATTCATTTATAAGCAAATATTTTTGTGTATCTATGCAAAGGAAATGATCAGTTTCCAACTAGGAGATTCCTAGAAGTAGACTTTCTGGACACACACACACCCCACCAAGTATGCACAAGAAGGGCTTGTAGTTTAGTTATAACCAATAACATTGACTTAGTCTGATCTTATACCTAGTTGCCACCGAGATTTGCTAGATGGAAAAAATTTACAAAGCCAGAAAGATTAGAATTTTAACTACAAAATCCTACTCTATAATTACTTTGTTCACTTTTTAAAACAGCAGATTTTATTAGGACACAGACACCACAATTTAACACAAAGTCATTTGATATGATAAATGCTTAAATGAAAAGCATCAGTTTAAACACTAAACTACACTAAAATCATCTTTACCTTCATATAGGCTTCTTTGTACCTTCCTTTTTGTTTTTTTAGTATCCTCCAAAATTTGACATCTCTAATAATTTCTTAAGAAATATTCATTATACAACTGCCATGGTTATGACTCTGGGGAATACAGTGGTGAAAACAAAAACAAAAACAAAAATTCTGTATCTTCCTGGAACTTACATTCTCTTATTTAAGAACATGGATTTTGGATTTTGGTGTCAAACACTCAAGAGTTTGAATGCATATCTGAGTTGTGTAACTGTGGGCAACCTGTTTAAATCCAATAAAGACTCAATTTCTATGAAAATAGGAATGACAGTAATAGTGTCTGATCATAGAATCACCACAAAAATTAGCAGTGAGAATGCTCTTAAGTAATCAGCTTGGTGCCTGGCATTGTACCTACTGAATCAGAATTAGCAGCAGCAGCATTACCATTATCAGTGAATCTAGCACTCATTCCAGTACACCATAGTGGTCTCAATACCACTCACTATCTGATCTTCTCTATACCATAAACATCCAACCTTGGGAATAATGGATTTGTGTGTGTGTGTACGTTTAGGAAATCAGGTTTATTGACCCCTAGCTCCAGGCAATCACTGAACTGATTTTAATTCCTTTTCCAGAATGTCATACAAATGTTATCATATGGTTTGTAGTCTTTTTTGTCAGGCTTCTTTCACTTAGCAAGCTTCTGAGGATTTATCTATACTACTATATCTATCAGTATTCCACTTAGTTTCTGAATGTACTCCATTGTATGAATATACCACAATTTGTTTATCCATTCTAACAGTTGAGTACACGTTATAAATAATGCTACTAACCTTAATCCTAAATATCCAACTATAGGTCTTTAAATGGATATATGTTTTCATTTCTTGAGCAAATACCTAGTTGGGGAACAGCTAAGTTCTATGTTAAGTTTTAGTTTAAGTTTATAAAAAAACCAACAAACTGTTTTTCCAGTGTTTGTTGCTTGTTTTCTAGCCGTCCTAATAGGTGTGTAGTAGTACATTTTCCCAAGGACTAATGACATTGACTGTTTTTTCAAATCTTACTTAACATCTGTATCTCTTCCTTGGTAAAGGGTCTTTTCCAATCTTTTCTATTCAGTTGTTTGTCTTATTAAGCTGTAAGAATTATTTATACTTTCTGGATTCAAATTCTTTGATAGGTGTTTTGCAAGAATTTTCACCTGTTCTGTGACTTGTACTTTCATTTTCTCAAACAATGTATTTCAAAAAACATACGTTTTTCATTTTAATGAAGCTCAATTTATTTTTTCTTTTATGGATGATGTTTTCATGGTATTATCTTGGTATTTCGTAGTATTATCTTTGAAATCTCTACTTAACCAGAGTCTCTTATGTTTTGTTCCCCTCTCTTCTTTTTTCTCTCCTCCAATATGTTCATCTGTTTTCTTTCTTAAATTCCAAACAAAGATTTCCTATGTCATCTTCTACAAGTTTAGGTCTCTAAATCAAGTTAATTTTTATAAGTGTTACGAGGCAGAGATCAAAATTCATTCTCTGTATGTGTATATCCATCCAGTTGCTCCATCATCACTTGGTGAGAGGGACAGCCTTCCTGCACTGAATTACCTTCAAACCTTTATATACAAAGACCGAGCATATATGTGTGGATTCTATTTATGGATCCTCTGATCTGTTCCACTGTCCTGCTTGTCTGTCTTTCTTTTCAACAATACTATAATGTCTTGACTAATGTAGTTTTACATGTTTTGTTCTTTTTTAGTTTGGTTCAGGATTTTCCAATCTGAAAAGGTCACCTGATCCACCTCTCATTGTGCAGATTAAGAAATTAAAGACTGGAACTAAGACTTGTGCAATACAGCCAGTCAATGCCACAGAACTAAAACCCAAGTTTCCTAACACTCAATTTAGTATTGCTCCTTTTCTTTGAGAATATTTCCTTGTTATATTCCTACATTGATGTTCCTAACATTTTCAGTATTGAGATCCTTAATCTTACCACCCCACCAAGAGTTCTGTATTCTAACTATTTTACTATTCTGTATTCTTGATTTTTATTTTATTGAGAAGGTTAAAGAATCACAATACCTAAAGCTTCAACATTCTTCTCCACATCAAATACTTTCTAATTACCATATCTCCCAGTCTTCTTCAAAATGTCCCTGCATCTCTAAATTCCTCTTCTCTTTGATCTTTACAAATGGACATTATCCTCCACTCTCAAATTAGCAACTCTAAGGCCTTTCTACCACCTATTTTAAGATCTCACTGCCTCTCATCTCCTTCCAGACCAGATGGCTTTTTCATTACTCCCTCTATCTTTTGTAATTTCTTTAACAGTTTTCCTTCTAAAAGCTTCTTTCTCTTTTGTTACAAATAAGGCTGTATCACCTTTAAAACAAAAATGACCCATATCTCTACCTCTGGACCTTATCAAGCTACCGTCCTCCCTCCACATACAATATTTTACCTTCTCACTATTCACATACCCACTCACCATATACATTCTCATAAGACACACACAGTACATCCACTGAACACATACGCTAACTACACAGGCACTGTTATACTGAGGCTATTCTCTAGGTCTTCAAAGATCTGTCTTTCCAAACTAAATGGCCTTTTTTGGGTTCGTCCACAAAGACCTCTATGTGGCATCTGACACTGGTGCAGTGAAACTTTTTCTCTTAGCTTTTAAAACACTCTAACATCCTCATTCTCATTTCTTTCTCTCTCACAACTTTTTCAATGTTTCCCAACTCCAAAGACTTGTTTCCACCATATCCTGTTTTTCTCAGCAATCTCATTTACTTCCACAGCAACCCCTACCACCTCCATACAAATGATTAGCATATCTTACCCTGCTTTCCAGACCTGATTGCTTTCTCAAGATCCACAGCTTATTTTCTGATGGCAATTTACAACTAAAATCTGTAATCTATGTGTTTTCTTAAAAATTTAGTTGAGAATTATGAAAAGGGCTTAGAAGAGGACGTCAAAAATGGTTAAAGCAGAGAAAAATTCTTACCCAGCCAAAAGAATTACCAAAAAGAAATGGTAAAACATGAAGAAAATAAAGGGGCAAGGACAGGAACAAGCATTCTGCAAAAGAAAAAATGGTACTTTCCAACAAACATATTTTGAAAAGACTGAACCTCAAAACAGTATCAACTGAAAGACATTTTGATAATATGCATCAAGATCCCTAGGAGTTCAGTTTTATATCCAAGAATTTATCCAGTGAAAATATCTGGAGAGTTTAATCAAGATTTAGTATAATACATCACCAGAGGCAAGGGAAACAAAAGCAAAACTGAACTACTGGGACTACATCAAGATAAAAACCTCCTACACAGTGCGAGAAACAATCAAAAAAAACTGAAAGGCAGCCTATGGAATGAGAGAAGATATTTGTAAACAACATATCTGATGAAGGGATAGTATTTATAAAGAACTTGCCAAACTCAACACCCCAAAACCAAATAATCCAGTTAAAAAATGGACAGAAGACATGAATGACAACTTTTCCAAAGAAGACATCCAGATGGCTAACAGACACATGAAAAGATGCTCAACATCATTCATCATCAGGAAAATACAAACTAAAATTATGATGAGATACACACCTGTCAGAATGGCTAAAATCAACAACATAAGAAACAACAGGTATTGGCAAGGATGCAGAGAAAGGGGAACCCTCCTGCACTGTTTGTGGTAATATAAAATGGAAAACAGCATGGAGGCTCCTCAAAAAATTAAAAATAGAATTACCCTATGAGCAAGTAATTGTGCTACTAGTTATTTACCCAAAGGATACAAAAATACAGATTCAAAGGGGTACATGAACCCTGATCTTTTTGGCAACATTATTAACAATAGCCAAACTATGGAGAGAGCCCAAATATCCATCAACTGATGAATGTATAAAAAAGATGTGGTGTGTGTATACAAACACACACATACAAACACACTGGAATATTATTCAGCCATCAAAAAAATGGTATCTTAAAAAAAATGGTATCTTGCCATTTGTGACAATGTGGATGGAGCTAGAGTGCATATGCTAAGCGAAATAAATCAGTCAGAGAACAATAAACACCACATGATCTCACTCAAATATGGAATTTAAGAAAGAAACAGATGAACATATTGGAGGAAAGAAAAAAGGAGAGAGGGAAACAAACCATAAGAGACTCTTAACAACTATAGAGAACCAACAGCATTGATATAGGGAGGTGGGTGGGAGTTGGGTGATAGGTATTAAAGAGGCCACTTGTGACAAGCACTGGGTGTTGTATGTAAGTGATGAATCACTGAATTCTACTCCTGAAAGCAATACTGCATTGTATGTTAAATAACTAAAACTTAAATAAATTTAATATTTAATATTTATTTAATTTTTATTTTTATTATTTATATTATATATTATGTATATATTATATATTATATTAATATATGTTATATATAATAATATTAATATTTAAATGCTTAATATTTATTTAAATAAATTTAAATAAAAATTAGGAAAATAAGATTTAGTGTAATAGAGGTTAAAGAATTATTTGTAAGAGCAAATATAGTGGGGAAAACCTAAATATCTTAAAATAGAATATTTAAATAAATTGTGATGGAGCTCTATCACACAATGATATAAAACCCTTAAAATATTTCAAAGATTATGAGGAAACAGGAAAATATCGAAGATATGTTAAGAGGGAAAAAAAACCCACCAAAATCGAACTTCTGAGTACATTTTGATTACAATTTTGTGAAAATTTTTTAAAAAGGGAAAGCAAAAATATATCAAAATGCTAATTATTATCTCTACATGGTAGGATTACAAATGATTTTCACTTTATTCATTATTCCTAGATACATTTTCTAAATTACTACAATTATAGTAGGAAAGTCAGTCAAATTAAAAAGTGCTAGGGGCACCTGGGTGGGTCAGTCAGTTCAGCCTCTGCCTTTGGCTCAGGTTATGATCTCAAGGTCTTAGGACTGAGCCCTGCATCAGGCTCCCTGCTCAGCAGGGTGCTTTTTCTCCCTCTCCCTCTGCCTGCTGCTCCCCCTGTTTGTGTGCTCACATCTGCACTCTATCCAATAAATAAATAAAACCTTAAAAATAAATAAATTAAATAAAAATGAATAAATAAGTGCTAAATTTATACAAAGCAATAAACAGAAAAAATAGGAATACTAAAGAGAAAAATCTTAAAGATATTAAAACATTAATTACCTATCTCATAGTTTAAATCAAAATCTACAATCAACATTTGAAGAGGCTACCTATTAAGGTAGTATTTAGTTTAGTGCACTTGAACCACCCTAATGATAACCCTCAGTTAATGATGACAAGTACTTGCAGCTTTAAAATGCACTAACTTACAAAAGAGCTCCACCATGTGGTAACACAAATCATCTTGGAGGCATCAGAAAATTATCTTACCTATCATAACTTAACATGAATTTAAACTGAATTTTGAAAGTTAAAAATACTAGCCATGGGCAAGATGAAAATAAACCATAAGAAATATGCTTTTGGGCACCTAGGTGACTCAGTCCATTAAGCATCTAACTTCAGCTCAGGTCATGATCTCAGGGTCCTGAGATTGGGGGTGGGGGGTGCTCAGGCTTCACACTTCGCAGGGAGTCTACTTCTCCCTCTCCTTCTGCCCATCCCCCTTCTTGTGTTGGCTCCCCCCCTCTCTTTCTCTTGCTCTCAAATAAAGAAATACAATATTTTTTTAAAAAGAAATATACTTTCTAACTCATGGTCAGTAGGACACATCCTTACTCTTGACTCACAGGATTGTAACCAGTGATTAACAATAAGGTTACAAATTAAATATATTACAGGAATATAATAGAGGACTGGAGGCAATAAGGGCTGTCTTTATCTTCTACTCTTGGATTTCCTCCTCACCAAGGTTAAATGTAGGAACCAAAGGGATAAAAGACCAATATGCCAGAAAATCCCACCTCTCTCATTTGTATAATAATGGCTGACGGCAGTTAGTGTTAAATACATTCTTTGATGTGCTCAGAAGTAAAAGTCAAGAGTGGCTTAGCCAAGAAAAGGAATGCAAAAGCTAATCTTACTTGTACTCAATCACATCTGTGATACAACACACAGGAGTAAACAACAGGTGAATCAGCCATAGAGTTATGCAATGCCCTTGTGAGGAGAGAGTTAACTCCACTACCAGAAAAATAAGTACCTAACAAGTTCAGATTTACCTGACCCACTGCTCAAGAGATGGGGCTCCCTCCCTTAAGAATTTCTACAGAACGGGATGCCTGGGTGGCTCAGCTGGTTAAGTGGCTGCCTTAGGCTCGGGTCATGATCCCGGTGTCCTGGGATGGAGTCCCACATCAGGCTCCTTGCTCGGCAGGGAGCCTGCTTCTCCCTCTGCCTGTCACTCTGTCTGCCTGTGCTCGCTCTCTCGTGCGCGCTCTCTCTCTGACAAATAAATAGATAAAATCTTTAAAAAAAAAAAAGAAAAGAATTTCTACAGAACTCAGTGGATAGGAATATCTAAACATTCAACTAAACTGTGATTTACTTATTTATTTGTCCATATCTCAACCAGTCTATAAACATCTGGAAGGTAAAACAGTTCTACCTAATTCATTGCTATACCCCCAAGAGCTTAGTGAAGTATCCAGCACTAACTTGGCATTAAGTGTGTATTTTTATTTTTAAAAAGCAGTACTAATAGCTATACCCCAATATAGAACGGAACAGCTTTTCTTCCCCTTTAGTACGCTCAGAAAAACAAGCATCAATTCAATCACCAATACAAGGTATAAGGTAAGACAACTAGTTCTACTATAGTTTCTTCAACTCCCATTCATACATTGATAACAACTAATGAGTACGAGCAAGAGTAACTCACACAAAGAAATGATACTACAGAACTCATTTTCTAAACAGATGATAGATAACTGACCTGGAACTTGGTTTCTGGTCAAGCTGTCTGCTTAGTTTATTGAGTCAAAGCCCCAAAGATGATCCACCCAAGAAGATATAACAGTATAGGAGAGAAAACTGCCACCAAATGCAAACAGCTACTAATTAATTTGCTTTTCTGTAAGAGGTCTATGAAACTGATATCTACCACTCTTAGGAACAAGGTTAAAATACACTGAGGAGAGAGATCATTCTGACAACTCAGATTGAATTTTATGGATAAAAGGTATTTTCCAAAGTTTGCACACCAACTCCTTCTTCCAATACTGCATATTCTACTTGAAAAAAGAAAAACATCAAATTAATAAATGAGTTGGCATTAGAATAAAAGAATCCCAAATTGGAAGGGAACCAAAAGAGATCACTGATCATCAAAGTCCTGTGTCTGGGAGTTTCTAGGGTTCCAAGTCATAAATGATAATCTGGCAAATTTTTCAATATTTCAAAAAAAACTTAAGAAAACCCATATGTCTACTTTCAATAAAGCCTCAGTTAATAAAATAGCCATCCAGTTACAAAATGCCCTTGTGAGGAAGACACTTGTTAGAATGGGCATTTGTCACTTTTGTTAGAATTCAATGCAGCAAAGTAACATAATTTACCTTTGTGCTGATAAAAAGCATTGGCTATCGGCGTTTATGTCTGAATAAAACTAGGAAAAATAAACAAACTTAATTTTAAAAAGTTTGGTAGACTTTCTGAAACAGAGCCAAGGTGGGGGAAGCTAATAATGAATGTTTGGTAGTTTTGAGTGCAATATGATTCCGATTCAACTTACCTTAAAAAAATAGTTTGTATGATGAGAAAATCAAAGCACATATAAAAGAGCTAAAACAGGACTAGGATAAAGAATGTTTGATAAAATAATTCACTTCAAAACTCTCCTAAATACCTAAGTCTCATATAAACCTGATTATCCATTTATAGTTGAATATAAAAGAGAGAAATAACTACCAATCTGAACATCAATAATTATGAATACCATGCCTTTAAAATTACAATGAGTATAAATAAGGAAAAATATTAATTTGCTGATATATTATTTAACCATTTATTTCAAAGCAACTCCTGTTGACAACCCAGCACACTTGGAAGCCCCTAATAATCTAAATGGTCATTTCAATCCTATGGAAGAGTATGTGATGTATCCTTCTGGTATCTATTTCTAATTAGGTGGGACAAAATTCAGATCTGGCTCTATGTTTGTGGGGAATTGGGGGAGGGTAATATTTTTAAAGATTGATTTATTCATTTGAGAGAGAAAGAGCACAAGTGGGAGAGGCAGAGGGAGAGAATCTGAAGCAGACTCTGAGCTGAGTGCAAAACCCTGTATGGGCTCCATCTCAAAACCCCGAGATCACGACCACAGCCAAAAAAATAAGAGCTGATGGCTTAATTGACTGCGCCACTCAAGCACCCTGTGGGGCAAAGGTAATTTTTTAAAAAGAAATTCATTATGGCTGATTTTCAATAATTCATATCCCAAAATATACTAGAAAGGATTTTTAAAAAAATCTTAATGAAACTATATGTAATAAAATTAAAGAAAAAATATAAAATATAAGATAAAGAACTTGGGCATTCTGGGAAACATAATTCTGAACATTATTCTCTTATTCATTTATTTTTTTAATTTTTTTTTTATTTGACAGACAGAGATGGCAAGTAGGCAGAGAGGCAGGCAGAGAGGGGGAAACAGACTCCCTGCCGAGCACAGAGCCCAATGTGGGGCTCGATCCCAGGACCCTGAGATCATGACCTGAGCCGAAGGCAGAGGCTTAACCCACTGAACCACCCAGGCACCCCTCTCTTATTCATTTAATTATCAATAAATATTTATTAAATGCCTACAGCAACAAACACTATTTTAACGGCTAGTAATACATTAGTAAACAAAATAAGCATTCCTGTTTCCTGAAGCTGACACCTTAGGGGGAAAAGAAAGACAATAAGCAAAAATCAGTATAAATAAGTAAACTATACACTGTTACAAAAATAACAGAGTAAAGTGGATAGAGAATTTGAGGGAGAAGTGAGGGCAGATTACAGTATTAAACAGGGTGGTAGATCTCATTGGTAGAGTGAGATTTGAGCAGACTTTTATTTTAGGAACAAAGACACAATCTATTAAATTTTGACCCAGAGGTTCCACTTCTAGAAATCTACACTACAGAAGTCTTCTTACTTGTGCATTAAATGTGGATAAAAGGATATTTACTGCGGTTGTTTGTAGTATCAAATATTCAAAAGCAAACTAAATCTTTATTAACAGGGAAGTACATAAGTAAATTATATGTCCATACAATGGAAAATACATCCACTAAAAATATCAAGCTAAACACAGAGGGTGAAGTGATGTTCAAGATACATTGCTACATGAGAAAAGCAAAGTAGAGAATAATGCAAAAACTAGAAACTTTTATTAGTTGCTTCTGGAGGGAAAAAGTATGTGTCTGCAGGATAGTAATGAGAGAAACTTCACTGTTTAATTTTTATTTCTCTGGAATCTTGAACCACGTGAATCTATTGCCTATTCCAATAATAATAAATAGTAATTATTTATTTACACTCTAAAACGATTCATAAGACTTCAATTAGGTAAAATAAAAATCCTTATATCTATGTGGTGAGGTGGGAAAAGAAAGGATTGGAGGTAGAGAGGAAATGAAAACTTAACAATGGTTATCTCTACAGAGGTAGAAATAGAAAGAAGCCAATGGATATTCATTTTTTATTACTATAAAATGTGATTTCTTAAAAAGAGGCATATTTGACTTTTGAATATATATTTTTTTCTCTGAAATTTTGAAAACAAAATATAAAAATGATAATTTTTAAAAAATAGGAAAAATGTTAGTATCTAAAAAAACTGCATGCTATAATGCTTTGGATATAAGCATCCAAAATAATAAATACTCAATTAGAAGATTCATAGTGACCACAAAGTTGAATAAGTTAGTTCTCAGAAGAAGCCTAGTGGCTCTTCATTCAGAGATGAAGGTTAAATTCCTTGTATGGGTCCTCCAGAAGAAGAAAATACACTGCAGTAAGCAATATTGGCCAACAGTGAAAACTTTCATGAAGGAAAAGCAATTTTAAAACAGGCAGCCCAATTATATATTATTATTATAATTACACTATACATAATTATATGAGACCTATATGAGTATTTCATGATGAAAGTTCATGATTAACTTTAATAATGTTATCTGATATATATATATTAAGTATAAAGCACTAAATGATGGAAAAAATAGGAAAGAAACAGGTTAAGAAAGAGAATAGAAAAGTGGAGAAAATCAGTGAAAGCAAATCTATTTTTTTAAGAGGTCACCAAAATAGAGAAATTTTAGTTTGACTAAGACAAAAGAAAGAGGCTTAAATTAGCTAAAATTAAGAATGAAGTAACGGCATAAAGAGCAATCTTACAGAAATTTAAAAAAAAAACAAAACTATAGCATGAATGCTTATAACAGATGAAATGGACAAATTCCTTAAGAAAGACCAACTACCAAAACTGACTCAAAAAGAAACAATCTGAATAGACTTATAGCAATTGAACAGTAATTTTAGAACTTCCCACAGAGAAAAGTCCAGGCCCAGATTGCTTCACTGGTGAATTCTACCGGACATTTAAAGAGGAATTAGTAACAATTCATCAAATTCCTCCATAAAAACCTCTTAGAAGGGAAGATTTCCCAACTTATTCCGTGAGAAGCCAGTATTACCTGATACTGAAATCAGACAAAGACATTACAAAGAAAGAAAACAGAGATAAAATCTCCTATGAGTATATGCCAAAATCCTCAACAAAATACTAGCAAACCAAATTCACAAACATATAAAAAGGATTATACACCATGATCAAGTAAGACTTATCCTAGAAATGCAATTCTGGCTTAAGATCTGAAAATCAATTAAAGTAATACCAATAAGAGAGGAAAAAAAGAACATAACAGTATATTAATAGGCACAGAAAATCATTTGACAAAATCCAAAATCATTTGGTAAAACAATGCAAGAGAAAGAAAAGGTAATGCTCTTTCTCTCTCTAAAAATAAACAAACCACTTGTCTAGCATTAAATATTCACTAGGGAGAAGGAGATTATAAAATATACCATTTTACATACAGAGAAACAAAGATTTGGATGGTAGCAGACTTATCTTCAGAAACAATGGAAGCTAGAATACGGTGGAACTTGGCGGGAAAAAGCCAAGCTACAATTTTTAAATTTATTTATTTGAATGAGAGAGAGTAAACTAGAGGACACAAGCAGAGGGAAGAGCAGAGAGAGGGAGAGGCAGACTCTGCTGAGCAGGAAGCCTGACTTAGGGCTCAATCCCAGAATTCCAGGATCACAACCTGAGCCAAAGCATATGTTTAACTGACTCAGCCACCCAGGTTCCTACCAAGCTACAATTTTTTAACTATGAAAATATCTTTTAAAAACAAAGGCAAGGGGCACGTGGGTGGCTCAGTCAGTTGGGGGGCTGCCTTCGGCTCAGGTAATGATCTGGGAGTCCTGGGATTGAGCCCCATGTTGGGCTCTCTGCTCAGTAGGGAGTCTGTGTCTCCCTCCACTTCCCCCCCGCCCCCGCCACCTCATGTGCTTTCTCTCTCTCTGACAAATAAATCTTAAAAAAAAAAAAAAAAAGTACGAAAACTGAATTGCCACATCTATTAAAGAAACTGAATTTGTAGTTAAAAACTTTCCCATAAAAAAAAAAAAAACCCTCAAGGCCATGCAGATGGCTTTACCAAACATTTAACAAAATACAAATTTTACACAAACTCTACAAAAAAATTAAAGAGAACAAAATATTTCCCAACTCATTCTATAAGGCCAACATTATTGTCACAAAATCTAACAAAAATAGAAGGGGGAAAAAAACACACACACACACTAGAAAAAAACCCATAACCAAAAAGAGAAAACTACATACCCACTATCCCTCATGAATAAATATTAAAATTCTTAACAAAAGTTTAGCAAATCAAATCCAAAAATATATGAAAGGGATACTGTATTATGATTAAGTGGAATTTACCCAAGAATAGAAAGTTGCTTTAACAGTCAATTTTATTCATCACATCAACAGTCTAAAAAAGGGAAAAATATGATCATCACAATAGATGCAGAAAAAGCATTTCACAAAATCCAACATTTATTTCTGATATAATAAAAAAAATTTGTAAACTGGGAATAGAAGGAAATTCCTCAATCTGATAATCTAAGAAAAAATCTACTCTTAACATTGCACTTACTGGTAAAAGACAGAATGATTTCTCCCTAACAACAGGAGCTCTTCCCACTTCTATTCAACATTGTATTGAAATCTTAGCTGGTGCAACAGGCAAGGAAAAGAAAGCAAAATGTTATAAAGGAAGAAATAAAGCTGTCATTATTCACACATGACATAATTATACACATAGGAAATCTATGGAAACTCAAAAATGGGCAAAAAAAACCATAAAAGATAATACACTGATCATGATAAACAATGGCAAATAAGCACATTTAGAAGACCTTCAGCAACTATGGACGTTGGGTGATAATGCTGTGTCAGAGTCAGTTCAACTGTAACAAATGTAGCATTCTTGTGACAATGTTCATAATGGAAAAGGTTAAGCAGTGTGGAATAAGGGGTATAGGAACTCTCTGTACCTTCTGCTCAATTTTGTTGTGAACCTAAAACTATTCTAAAAAGAAAAGTCTATTTTAAAAATATTTCATATAATTAGCAATCAGAAAAATGTAAATTAAAACCACACTGAAATATCACTACATACCAAGAAGAATGGCCAATTTAAAAAAATAGTACCACCACCAAAAGTGGGCAAAGACAAAAGGAAACTGAATCACCCATATATTGATGGTAGGAATATAAAATGGTACAGCTGGAACAAAGTTTGGCAGCTCTTACAAAATTAAGCACATATGGACCATACCATATGACCAGCAATTGCACTCCCCCAGAAAAATGAAAACTGATATCTACACAAAAACCTATACACAAATGTTCACAGCAGCTGTATTCCTAACAGCTAAAACCTAGGAGTGAGGCAGACATCTTTCAATGAGTGAAAGGTTAAACAAACTGGTCCAGTCATGCCATGGAATACTACTGAACAATAACAACAAGTGCAATGGGCTGACATGTGCCCCCTGCCCAACTCCTGAAAACTCATATGCTGAAGAAGCCTAAGTACCCAAGAATGTGACTGCTTTGGAAGGTAGGGCCTCACAGAAGTACAATACATTAAAATGAATACATTTGGTAAGCCTTAATCCAACCTGATTAGTGTCCTTATAAGAACAGGAAACTTGGACACACACACACACACACACACACACACACACCACCAGGGATATGTGCACATAGGTAAGCATTCCAGAATGCAAGAAGAAGGCAGCAATCTGCGAGCCAAACAGAGAAGTCCCAAAAGAAACTAAATCTGCTGACATCTCAACTTGGACCTTCTAGTCTCCAGAAACATGACAAAATGTATTTCTGTTGTTTAAGCCACCCAGTCTGTAGTATTTTGTTATGGCAGCCCTATCAATCTAATATACTGATAACAATTTCACTCCAGGGAATTTACTCTGAGTGAAAAAAGCCAATCCCAAAGGTTAAATACTGTAAAATCCCACTTAGATAACATTCTTGAAATTAAAAAATATATCACATTATTATTAAGTAATGATCTTATTAAATATTTATAGACAACCTGGTCCACTGGTACTGTCAACATAATATTTGGAATGATGATTACAATCATTGGTCATCTTTGGGGGATCTTACAAAACAAATGTGTTCGTTTAAAAAGCCAATAAAAGCAAAGCATAAAGCACTTATCCTTCCTTTCCTGAATGAACTATACTTTAGAATAAGAACAGTTAATGAAGAGAAGTTTCTCTTTACAGAATTACAACTAATAATTGAAAGAGGAATGATAAAGTATCATATTACCATTTAGCAACCCCTATGGATTCAGTCAATTGTCATCAATAATTGCTTATAACAAAAAGAGAGACATAACAAGATACATGCATCCCAATGGGCATTCACAAAAATATCTCTAAAATATTTCTTCCAGAAAATATCAAACCAGGATCTGATCAGGCCTCTGGCCTGATCTATTTCCAGAAAATACAGAGAATTAGACAAATATGTTAAACAATGAAGAAGATGCAATCTGCAAAATAAACACTGTAGGAAATTCTACAGAATACACCATCCAGTTTCTTCAACAAATAAATTGTAAGAAAAGAAAGGGATGGGGGACAGAAGTAGAAGATAAAATCTATAGATTAAGAGATTTAAGACACAAGTCAACCAATTACAATATAGGAGCCTTATTTGAATCCTGATCAGAACATGTGAAAAGAAGTTCATGAAGTAATTGAAAATTTTTGAATATGGGATATTTGATAATAATAAATTGTCATTGGGGGCACCTCGGTGGCCCAGTCAGTTAAGCATCTGACTCTTGATTTTGGCTCAGGTCATGAACTCAGGGTCATGACATCATGCCCAGCAGCAAGCTGTGCACTGAGTGTGGAGACTCCTTAAGATTCTCACTCTCCCTCTTCCTTTGTCCACCCTCCACATGCATGTGCACACACTCTCTCTCTCAAAAAAAAATTATTTAAAATAAAATATTCTGTTTTTTAAGGTTATTAAAAGAACCTTTTGCAAAGGAGAAGTTGTTTGCAAAAGAAGAACTTCAACCCTGCATAAAGAACCCTGCATGAAGAGGTGTCCTATGTCTGCAGTACTGTGTAACTTACATGGAATGCCTAGTGTTACTCCAATTCCAAATGGTTCCTTTCAACTATCTTCCTAAACATAATGGCCCATATCACAAAAACAAATGCTTCTATCAAAGGCAATATATTTCAAAGTTCTTGAATATACACGCACACACACACACACACACACAAAACCCTAAGAGGCTGACATTCAGACATCATTTCTGCTTTATAGATATGCAAACTGAGACTTGGAGAATTAACCAATTTACCTAAAATCCTATAGCTAAAATGCAACTAGTATCATCAAAAGTTTCCTGTCTCCAGGTCCAAGACCTTTTCCATTCTACCATACAGTCATTTAAGATGCACAAAGAAAACCAAAATTTTAACAACTGATTCATTGTAAGTCACAACATGAACAGCACTCCTGGCCAATTTCTTAATGGAAAGTCCCTATTTATATGCTATATGTAGTATGAACAGCATCTAATCTAATGACAGCAATTACATATTACACACTTATTAAACATTTATACAAAAAGGAAAAAACACTTTTCTAGACAAAACACCACAGACCTTTCCTTAAATTTTAGAAAAATTACCACATCAGAGTCATTACACACACATTTATAAATTCAACTATTTTCAAGGTTGCTTTGGCTATTTGGGGTCTTTTGTGGTTCCATACAAATTTAAGGATTGTTTGTTCTAAGCTCAGTGAAAAATGCTGTTAGTATTTTGATATGAATTGCATTAAATGTGTAAATTGTTTTGGGTACTAAAGACATTTTAAAAACATTTGTTCTTCCAATCCAAAAGAATGGAATGTCTTTCCATTTCTTGGGGTCATCTTTCTTTCATGAGTGTTTTATAGTTTTCAGAATACAGGTCTTTTACCTTTTTGGTTAGGTTTACCCTTGGGCATTGTTTTTGGTGCGATTGTAAATGGAACTGATTCCTTAATTTCTCTTTCTGCTGTTTCATTATTGGTGTATAGAAATGCAACAGATCTCTGTAGGTTGATTTTGTATCATGAGACTCTACCGAATACACCCATGTATTAGTTCTAGCAGTTTTGTGGCAGTCTTTCAGGTTTTCTACATAGAATATCATGTCATCTGTGAATAGTGAAAGTTTTACTTCTTCCTTCCTGATTTGGATGCCTTTTATTTCTTTTTGTTGTCTGATAGCTGTGGCTAGGACTTCTAGTACTATGTTAAATAACAGTGGTGAGAGAGGACATCCCTGTCTTTTTCCTGACCATAGAGGAAAAGCTGTTTTCCTCATTGAGAAGAATATTAGCTGTGGGTTTTTCTTATATGGCCTTGATTATGTTGAGGTTATGTTCCCTCTAGCCCTACTTTGTTGAGGGTTTTTTATCATGAATGGATATTGTACTTTGTAAAATGGTTTTTTCATCTATTGAAATGACCATATAGTTTTTATTCTGTCTTAAAAAGCAAAGCTGGAGGCATCACAATTCCAGATTTCAAGTTATATTACAAAGCTGTAGTGATCAAAATAGTATGGTACCAGCATGAAAATAGGCACAAAAACCAATGGAACAGAATAGAAAACCAAGGAATGAACCCACAACTATATAGTCAGTTAATCTTCAACAAAGCAGGAAATAATATCTAATGTGGAAGAAGTCTCTTCAACAAATGGTCTTGAGAAAACTAGACAGCAACATGCCAAAGATGAAACAGGACCACTTTCTTACACTAAACACAAAAATCAATTCTAAATGAATTAGAGACCAAAATGCGAGATCTGAAACCATAAGATCCTAGAAGAGAATGCAGACAGTAACACCTTTGACACTGACCATAGCAACGTCTTTCTAGATGTCTCCTGAGACAAGGGAAACAAAAGCAAAAATAAATAATCGGGACTTGATCAAAATAAAAAGTTTCTACACAGCAAAGGAAACATAAAACTAAAAGGCAACCTATGAAACGGGAGAAGTTATTTGCGAATGACATATCAGATAAAGGGTTAGTATCCAAAATATATGAAGAACTTATAAAACACCCCAAAAAAACAGATAACCCAATTAAAAAATGGGCAGAAGACATACATAGACATTTTTCCAAAGAAGACATACAGATGGTCAATAGATACATGAAAGGATGCTCAACATCACTCATCATCAAGGAAATACACATTAAACCTATAATGAGGTATCACCTCACATCTGTCAGAATGGCTAAAATCAACAACACAAGAAATAACAGGCATTGGAGACAATGCAGAGAAAGGGGAACCCTCTTGCACTGTTAGTAGAAACACCAACTGGTGCAGCTACTCTGGAAAACAGCATAGAGGTTACTCAAAAAGTTAAAAATAGAACTACCCTATGATCCAGTAAATGCACTACTAGGTATTTACCCAAAGAATACAAAAATACTAATTCAAAGGGATACCCCAATTTTTATAGCAGTATTATCTATAATAGCCAAATTACAGAAACAGCTCAAGTATCCACTGACTGATGAGCAGATAAAGAAGGTGTGGACTACATACAATAGAATATTATTCAGTCATAAAAAAGAATGAAATCTCACCATTTGCAATGACATGATGGAACTAGAGGGTATTATGCTAAGGAAAGTAAGTCAGTCAGAGAAAGATAAATACCATGTGATTTCACTCACGTGAAATTTAAGAAACAAAACAAATGATCACAGGGGAAAAAGGAAAGAGAGGCAAACGAAGAAAAACAATTTTAACTATAGGGAACAAAGTGATGGTTACCAGATGGGAGGTGGGTGGGGGGATGGGAGATACAGGTGATGGAGATTAAGGAGGGCACTTGCTGTGATGAGGACCGGTGTTGTACATGCTGAATCACTACACTGTACACCTGAAACTAACATTACACTGTATATTAACTAACAGGAATTTAAGTAACTTTTAAAAATTCAAGGATTTTAACTGATTCTCAAGTTCTCCTAAAAATTATATTAATATAAAGTTTTCCAGGGTAGTTCTTAAGTCAAATTATTCTAGTTGCATGATCTAACATAGGCATTCATTTACACTAATAAATGCTTTATGTGCATGAAGTTTATATTTAATCCACACTATTAATTCCAAGATCCAGAAATTACTGTTAGTGATTTTTACAAATAATGAAACTGAGGCTTGGAGATTTTAAGTAACTTATTCAAGATCAGGAAGCTAGTAAATGGTAAAACTAAGACCTGAGTCAGTCTAGCCTGATGACAAATCCTTGCTCTTAATCCACCCTTTATTCCAATAAACATCATCTACTTTCAGTTGCCAAAAAGAGTTACCTTAGTTACATTTCTCTTCTTGTTTAAAAGAAGATAGCCCACTCTTATCTAGAAGAGCTAGAATGGAATAGCTGCATCAGAAATGAGTTCATTTTGTCATAACATTCTCTTCTCTGCACAAGCTGTCACATTCTCCCTTAGGAATGATTGTATAATCAGAGGTTAAATTCTCAGGCCAATCCTCAAAAACTTAAATATCACTTAAAATAATATTTCTAGATAAACATCTGGTAATTATAACAGAACAATACCATATCCTGCAAAAAACAGGCACCCAATATCCTAAAGGTAACATGTAATTCCCTCCTTTTCTTCCTCTAGTCCAAAAATCAGATTCATTCATTAATTTATATAACAAACTATCAAAGACTTACCTTGTGCCAGGCATTATTCTTACGAATAGAGATGTTTATCACATCATTTTATAGTGTCAAAGAGTTGTGGTGAAAAAGTGTCCAATAGTAGTAAGATTTTTAGCAAATTAAAATATATCTAATATATAAAATATTATAGTACCATTGGAAACATTATCAAATACCAAAAAAATTTAGTGACATAATAAAATACTCATGATATGTTAAAAAAAATTTAAAACAAGATACAAAATTATTACATGTAACTATAGTTACATATAGTTACATGTATGATCCCAAATCTGTGTTTTAAATGACCGAGCCAGGGACCTTGATCGAGTTACCTAACCTCACTCTATTTCAGTATCTTTTAAAAAATAATCAAGATTTTTACATTTTACATGCAAAATAAAGACTTTTTGTTTCATATCTCAATGGATTGTTGAATGAGTTATTTTTAAGTGCTTATAATATCCCCCAGTACATATAAAGCACTAGTAATTATTTGCTGGTATTATTAGTAGTATTAATATTACATATACACACATATACTTATGTAAAGAAAAAAAGGAAAGAAATGTATCAAACGCTATCAAAGATTCTACATTCTAACAAAACTAATTCTGAAACAATCAGGAATTTTGAACACTACATATTATAAGATATTAAAAATTATAAGGTATGGCTTTGTTTTTTAAAAAGTCTTTGTATCCGAGTGAAGTATGTATGAATAAAATATGATAGCTAAGTTTGCTTTAAAATACTTTGGGGGTTGGGACTCCTGGGTGGCTCAGTTGGTTAAGCAGCTGCCTTCGGCTCAGGTCATGATCCCAGCTTCCTGGGATCGAGTCCCACATGGGGCTCCTTGCTCAGCAGGGAGCCTGCTTCTCCCTCTGCCTGTCCTCATTCTCTCTGACAAATAAATAAATAAAATCTAAAAAAAAAAAAAAAATACTTTGGGGGCACCTGTGTGGCTCAGTGGGCTAAAGCCTCTGCCTTTAGTTCAGGTCATGATCCTGGGGTCGTGGGATCGAGCTGCATCAGGCTCTCTGCTCAGCGGGCAGCCTGCTTCCCTTCCTCTCTCTCTGCCTGCCTCTCTGCTTACTTGTGATCTCTGTCTGTCAAATTAATAAATAAATTTAAAAAAAAACTTTAAAATACTTTGGGGGGTTTACATGTGGAGATTTTTAAAAATTTTTAATGCTATCAGATGTACATTATTTACCTCTAGGTAACAAAATTTTTATTTGCTTTTCTTTTCTTTATGTTTTTCTGTTTTTCAAATTATCTAGAGTAATTCAAAATTATTTTTTAAATGAGAAAATTTGGAGGGCGCCTGGGTGGCTCAGTTGGTTGAACATCCAACTCTTGGGTTTTGGCTCAGGTCATGATCTCAGGGTCCTCAGATTGAGCCCTGTATTGGGCTCTGTGCTCAGCAGAGTTTGCTTAAGATTCTCTGTCTCTCACCCTCTGCCCCTCCCTGTGCTCAGGCTCTTTCTCTCTCTCCCTCTAACATAATTAAATTTTTTTAATAATTCTTTTTAAAAATAAATAAATAAATAATGAGAAATTTTTTTTTTTTTTTCAAAAAATGTTAAGGAAATCCTTACCAATACTCCATCCACAGATGAAACTTTCTCCCAAGTTAACCAAGCTCTTTCTTTGACATGATCTGGTATCTTTAATTTCTGACATAATGCAGTAAAATCAGGTTCTTCGGTTTCTTCCAACACGAGACTACCAGATAAAAATAGACACGTAATAGGGATAGACTTACAAATCAAACTGATTAAACATTTCTTTCAATGGTTTGTTTATAACAGCGCTGTCCTGAAGAAAGCATCAATAAATACTTTAAAATCTTATTTATCTTTGAAAAAAATTACAGGTGGAATTTAAACATGTTTATCTTTTTCAAAGTCTTTCTAACAAAAATACAACACAGTGAAAGATGTTTGCTGGCCTGGTGAGTCACATACAGTTCAGAACAGCAAAATTGCTTTGTAAAAGTATGATAGCTAAAGCTGTACAGGAAAATTGGGATGACAATAACAGCAAAAAGAAGAAAGCCCATATATAACATTACAGATTCAATTTAGTATCAGTGAGTTTGCTAAAATGCAGTCTACAACTTATCAATGTCTCACATAATCTCTCTACCTACTAGCATTTCTTACATGATGATTAACTTAACATAAATTACTGCTATGCTTATATCAGATTTTTCTCTTTGATCCTCCTTACCCAGGATAGGTAGTCAATAATTTCTTGTTGGCTAGTTCTTTTTCATTCATTTAATGTCTATTTCACACCTAATAGTAATAACATGAGGAATACTGAGTAATTTTTGAGTATTTACTCTGACCCTGTCTATACAAAATACCTTAGATGCATAGTTTCAGTGAAATCCGTACATCAGCCTATTAGCTAAGTACTCTTATTATCCTTGTTTCACAGATAAGTACCAAATCAGAGAAGTTTAAGTACTCATCGAGGTCATGGCCAGTAAGTGGGAAACCCAACAGTTTAACTCCATAATCCATGCCCTTGACCACTATTGCAGACTGCCAACCCTCCTTCAAAATATAATTAACTTTTGATTATGTCAACAATGAAGGTGAAATGCTGTTCCTAGTGAAGGTTTTCCTTCCAACTTCACCACTTAGTCCAGATACAATGCAAAAGAAAAAAGATCTCAGCTGTCAAGGTAGAAACACACTCTGTCATTGAAAGTGCAGGTAGAGTGGGCCCTGAATCCATCCCTAAGCAAGTTCTAGGCTTCGGATCACCAGGCACTAGTTTTTACCCTGGCTAAGCAGCTAATCTACAGAGTTCAATTGCCCATACTAGTGAAACCTTTTGTGGGTATGGATAATCAAGAGTAAGGTGTATCTTGTATGGTTTTTGACCTACTTTTTTGACCTATTTTTTGATAGTTCCATCATTTACAAGTATATAACATAATGTTGGGATGGGGAAGAAAGGCATTCTTTTTGCAGGTGATGGCCAAAATTTCAGTATTTCTGGTTATCTTATAATAATTAGATAACATGGAATTCTTCAGAGTAGATTTAGTGTTTTTTCCAAATGAAAACTTTCAAGTATTGGATACATCAGCGTTTAATCAGAAATCAAATTTGTCTTCTCCCAGAACATCCTAGACTTTTTTTTTTTAGTGAGTGTGATTTTTAACTAACCCACAAAACAACCCATTTAAACATATGTATTTTTAATAGCCTTTCACAGGCCATCCCAAAGACCATTCCAATTTTTTACAATTTGTCTGAACTCTGTTAGTGTCTGGCAAGTTGAAAGAACAGGGCTTGGTAATGGGCTAGAACAGGGGAGGAAGTAGTGAGAGACAGAAATGAATCCCATTTCCCTGAAATCGATATGTAGTCTCAAAGTAGAACCAGTACGGACAATAATAATGGCACTCATACTCTTTTAATCTTAGCTTCTTAACCATAAAAAGTATCGCAATCAAGAAAAATGGAATGTTGCAATGGAATAAATACCCCCTTGTCATGTTCTACTGCATTATCATGGACTCGCCTAAATTTAGATACCACTGGGGGGGGGGGGGAGTTTCATGTGAGCACAAGACCATCACTAACTTTGTACCCAAACAAAACAAAACGAGAGGACACAAAGTTGTTTCCTGGCTCAAGGGCAAAATGAAAGCAAAAATGAAAAATGCTGAAGATTAATAATATACAAGAGTTTTATACAATGGGAATAAAAGAAAAAGTTGAGAAACTTTTAAGTTACAAAACTTTTTCCCATACACCAACCAGTTCCTCTCAAAAGTTATGTTCCTCCAGTAACTACGGATGGTTCTGAATCCCCAAAGCACTGTTAAAAGGGAGCGCCACAAAACACCTCAGCCGAATACCCTGGGGGCAACTGACACGCAGGACCCTGCACTTCACGCCCGATGGCTTTCCTGGTTGGCCTCTCTCAGCCCCGGGCTTCGGATGCAGTGCACGCCCAGAGGAAAACACTTTCAGCTGTTGCATCGCAGAAGACCAAAACAGAAAGTCAAACGGCCACCGAAAAACTACAAATCTCAACAGGAGACAAACTCTCCATCAGACACTAGTCAGTCATTTTTCTTTTTTTGCCTTTGATGGGGCCTCGAAATCACCCGCCGCCTGCAAGCCTTTCCGCCTAGAGGAGGAAAGGCGGCACCTGTCACTTTGCTCAGGGACCCGAGCCCCACCCGCCCGACACCTGTCAGGCTAGAGCCCAGACCCTCCCCGGCTTCCCTCCTCTCGCTCCCGAACCCAGACCCCTGTCACGCTCCTCCAGGCACTCCGCGGTGGTGGGGGACAAGGGAGCACCCTCCTCCCGCTCGGACGCGGCCGCCGGCGGAGACGCGCCCCCGCCGAGACGCCGGGGCGCCAGCCCGGACGCACTCTCGGGGCGCCCTTCTCTAGCCGTGGCCGCCGGGGTTCTGCTCGCTCACCTGGGCAGAGGCAGGTCCTCGGGGCCACTGTCCTGCTCAGGGTCCTCCTCAGGAGGAGGAGGAGGCGGCGGCGGCGGCGGCGGGGGTTCGGCGGCCGCTGCGGCGGCGGCTGCTGCTGCTGCTCTCCGGGGGGTTTTGGGCGGCATGACTCCCCCCCAGGGCAGGAGTCAGTGACTGGTGGCGAAGGGCCGGGAAACGAGGACGCGCGCACGTCGGGGCACGCCCCGTCCTCTCCTGACTCCCGTTACAAAAATAATTTGAACGTCCCCTGAGAAAAACCGGACGAGCCCTCCCCCGCCCGGCAACCGAGCGCCGCGTCCAACCGCGGGAAAACGTCACTTCCGCCCCCGGCGTCACGTCCGCGAAGCTCCCGGCCCGCCGGCGTCTGGAGGGAACCGGGGCGCCGAGCGGTGCGCCGGGCGGGGGCGCGAGGTCGGCGGGGCTGGGCGTGGACCCCCGGCCTGGGCAGGGACAGCCTCCCTGAGGCCGCGGCCGCCGCCCGGACGTGTCTCTACTCGAAACTCTCCTCTTCAGGCCTGGGTGCCGGTAACGGGGCACCTCACAGTCTGGGGGGGTGAGGTTGGGCCCCATTTTTATCTGTGGGCTGATCTGGGGCTGCGGCTCCGGCCCCGCCGGGAATATCAGGCGTGTGCACCCTGGGCGGGCACGCCCCTCTCCCTCCGTGGGCGGCGCCCTCCGGCTCCACCACGCTCCTCCCGCCCAATCCGTTAGGCAGAATCGGCCAAAACAAAAACAAACGTTTGTGGAACACCTCGTAGAAAGTGAATTTTGACGATCACTGGGAGATACAAGGTGTAGAACAATTACTAGCCTTCTAGGGTCACTGTTTACAGAAGGGGAGTGGGGGAGTGGGTACAGAAAAAAATACAGTGTGATAAATGTTTTAATAGCGGTGTAAAAAGGGGAAGCACCGTCGAAATGTCTAAGGGACAACTTCAGAGAAGCCGTGGCACCTGAACAGAAGTTTGCCAGGCACACCTAACATGTAAAGAGGGCTTGCTATGTACCAGGGATTGTGCTGGCCATTTTAACTATCTTAATCCTGGGTCCTGGGATAGAGCTCCCC